>CM067362.1:2628893-2787877 GCA_034401795.1 Chaetoderma sp. LZ-2023a
CGCATGACACGTGTGTTCATTGCAAAGTCCTTGCCCCGCTTCATGGTTGCATTGCAAAGTCCTAGTCGCGCTTCATGGTTGCATTGCAAAGTCATGGTTGCGCTTCATGGTTGCATTGCAAAGTCCTGGTCGCGCTTCATGGTTGCATTGCAAAGTCCTAGTCGCACTTCATGGTTGCATTCCAAAGTCCTAGTCGCGCTTCATGGTTGCATTGCAGTCATGGTCACGCTTCATGGTTGCATTGCAGTCATGGTCGCGCTTCATGGTTGCATTGCAAAGTCTGAGTCGCGCTTCATGCCAATTGTTCAAATGCTAATGGTCCAAGTTAGCGTTACCGGCCCTTAGGCCTCTTGTTGATAAGGCCTTCTATATGTATTTTATGTTTGAAGTCGAGCTTCATAGTTCATTGCAAAGTCCTAGTCATTGTTCATTGCAAAGTCCTAGTCGTGCTTCATGGTTGCATTGCAAAGTCCTAGTCGCGCTTCATGGTTGCATTGCAAAGTCCTAGTCGGGCTTCATGGTCGCATTGCAACGTCCTAGTCGTGCTTCATGGATGCATTGCAAAGTCCTAGTCTCGCTTCATGGTTGCATTGTAAAGTCCTAGTCGCGCTTCATGGTTGCATTGCACAGTCCTAGTCGCGCTTCATGGTTGCATTGCAAAGTCCTAGTCGCGCTTCATGGTTCATGGCAAAGTCCTAGTCGCGCTTCATGGTTGCATTGCAAAGTCCTTGTCGCGCTTCATGGTTGCATTGCAAAGTCCTAGTCGCGCTTCATGGTTGCATTGCAAAGTCCTAGTCGCGCTTCATGGTTGCATTGCAAAGTTCTGGTCACACTTCATGGTTGCAATGCAAAGTCCTAGTCGCGCTTCATGGTTGCATTGCAAAGTCCTAGTCGCGCTTCATGGTTGCATTGCAAAGTCCTCATCGCACTTCATGGTTGCATTGCAAAGTTCTAGTCGCGCTTCATGGTTGCATTGCAAAGTTCTAGTCGCGCTTCATGGTTGCATTGCAAAGTCCTAGTCGCGCTTCATGGATGCACAGCAAATGGTTCATTGCAAAGTCCTAGTCGCGCTTCATGGTTGCATTGCAAAGTCCTTGTCGCGCTTCATGGTTGCATTGCAAAGTTCTGGTCACACTTCATGGTTGTAATGCAAAGTCCTAGTCGCGCTTCATGGTTGCATTGCAAAGTCCTGGTCGCGCTTCATGGTTCATTGCAAAGTCCTAGTCATGCTTCATGGTTGCATTGCAAATTCCTAGTCGCGCTTCATGGTTGCATTGCAAAGTCCTAGTCTCGCTTCATGGTTGCATTGCAAAGTCGTAGTCTCGCTTCATGGTTGCATTGCAAAGTCCTGGTCGCGCTTCAAGGTTGCATTGCAAAGTCCTGGTCACGCTTCATGGTTGCATTGCAAAGTCCTAGTCGCGCTTCATGTTGCAAAGTCCTAGTCGCGCTTCATGGTTGCATTGTAAAGTCCTAGTCGCGCTTCATGGTTGCATTGCAAAGTCCTAGTCGCGCTTCATGGTTGCATTACAAAGTCCTAGTCGTGCTTCATGGTCGCATTGCAACGTCCTAGTCGTGCTTCATAGATGCATTGCAAAGTCCTAGTCTCGCTTCATGGTTGCATTGTAAAGTCCTAGTCGCGCTTCATGGTTGCATTGCACAGTCCTAGTCGCGCTTCATGGTTGCATTGCAAAGTCCTAGTCGCGCTTCATGGTTCATTGCAAAGTCCTAGTCGCGCTTCATGGTTGCATTGCAAAGTCCTTGTCGCGCTTCATGGTTGCATTGCAAAGTCCTAGTCGCGCTTCATGGTTGCATTGCAAAGTCGTAGTCTCGTTTCATGGTTGCATTGCAAAGTCCTGGTCGCGCTTCAAGGTTGCATTGCAAAGTCTTGGTCACGCTTCATGGTTGCATTCCAAAGTCCTAGTCACGCTTCATGGTTGCATTGCAGTCATGGTCACGCTTCATGGTTGCATTGCAGTCATGGTCGCGCTTCATGGTTGCATTGCAAAGTCTGAGTCGCGCTTCATGCCAATTGTTCAAATGCTAATGGTCCAAGTTAGCGTTACCGGCCCTTAGGCCTCTTGTTGATAAGGCCTTCTATATGTATTTTATGTTTGAAGTCGAGCTTCATAGTTCATTGCAAAGTCCTAGTCATTGTTCATTGCAAAGTCCTAGTCGTGCTTCATGGTTGCATTGCAAAGTCCTAGTCGCGCTTCATGGTTGCATTGCAAAGTCCTAGTCGGGCTTCATGGTCGCATTGCAACGTCCTAGTCGTGCTTCATGGATGCATTGCAAAGTCCTAGTCTCGCTTCATGGTTGCATTGTAAAGTCCTAGTCGCGCTTCATGGTTGCATTGCACAGTCCTAGTCGCGCTTCATGGTTGCATTGCAAAGTCCTAGTCGCGCTTCATGGTTCATGGCAAAGTCCTAGTCGCGCTTCATGGTTGCATTGCAAAGTCCTTGTCGCGCTTCATGGTTGCATTGCAAAGTCCTAGTCGCGCTTCATAGTTGCATTGCAAAGTCCTAGTCGCGCTTCATGGTTGCATTGCAAAGTTCTGGTCACACTTCATGGTTGCAATGCAAAGTCCTAGTCGCGCTTCATGGTTGCATTGCAAAGTCCTAGTCGCGCTTCATGGTTGCATTGCAAAGTCCTCATCGCACTTCATGGTTGCATTGCAAAGTTCTAGTCGCGCTTCATGGTTGCATTGCAAAGTTCTAGTCGCGCTTCATGGTTGCATTGCAAAGTCCTAGTCGCGCTTCATGGATGCACAGCAAATGGTTCATTGCAAAGTCCTAGTCGCGCTTCATGGTTGCATTGCAAAGTCCTTGTCGCGCTTCATGGTTGCATTGCAAAGTTCTGGTCACACTTCATGGTTGTAATGCAAAGTCCTAGTCGCGCTTCATGGTTGCATTGCAAAGTCCTGGTCGCGCTTCATGGTTCATTGCAAAGTCCTAGTCATGCTTCATGGTTGCATTGCAAATTCCTAGTCGCGCTTCATGGTTGCATTGCAAAGTCCTAGTCTCGCTTCATGGTTGCATTGCAAAGTCGTAGTCTCGCTTCATGGTTGCATTGCAAAGTCCTGGTCGCGCTTCAAGGTTGCATTGCAAAGTCCTGGTCACGCTTCATGGTTGCATTGCAAAGTCCTAGTCGCGCTTCATGTTGCAAAGTCCTAGTCGCGCTTCATGGTTGCATTGTAAAGTCCTAGTCGCGCTTCATGGTTGCATTGCAAAGTCCTAGTCGCGCTTCATGGTTGCATTACAAAGTCCTAGTCGTGCTTCATGGTCGCATTGCAACGTCCTAGTCGTGCTTCATAGATGCATTGCAAAGTCCTAGTCTCGCTTCATGGTTGCATTGTAAAGTCCTAGTCGCGCTTCATGGTTGCATTGCACAGTCCTAGTCGCGCTTCATGGTTGCATTGCAAAGTCCTAGTCGCGCTTCATGGTTCATTGCAAAGTCCTAGTCGCGCTTCATGGTTGCATTGCAAAGTCCTTGTCGCGCTTCATGGTTGCATTGCAAAGTCCTAGTCGCGCTTCATGGTTGCATTGCAAAGTCGTAGTCTCGTTTCATGGTTGCATTGCAAAGTCCTGGTCGCGCTTCAAGGTTGCATTGCAAAGTCTTGGTCACGCTTCATGGTTGCATTCCAAAGTCCTAGTCACGCTTCATGGTTGCATTGCAAAGTCCTAGTCGCGCTTCATGGTTGCATTGCAAAGTCCTAGTCGGGCTTCATGGTCGCATTGCAACGTCCTAGTCGTGCTTCATGGATGCATTGCAAAGTCCTAGTCTCGCTTCATGGTTGCATTGTAAAATCCTAGTCGCGCTTCATGGTTGCATTGCACAGTCCTAGTCGCGCTTCATGGTTGCATTGCAAAGTCCTAGTCACGCTTCATGGTTCATGGCAAAGTCCTAGTCGCGCTTCATGGTTGCATTGCAAAGTACTTGTCGCGCTTCATGGTTGCATTGCAAAGTCCTAGTCGCGCTTCATGGTTGCATTGCAAAGTCCTAGTCGCGCTTCATGGTTGCATTGCAAAGCTCTGGTCACACTTCATGGTTGCAATGCAAAGTCCTAGTCGCGCTTCATGGTTGCATTGCAAAGTCCTAGTCATGCTTCCGGCTTGCATTGCAATGTCCAAGTCGTTCTTCATGGTTGCATTGCAAAGTCCTCATCGCACTTCATGGTTGCATTGCAAAGTTCTAGTCGCGCTTCATGGTTGCATTGCAAAGTCCTAGTCGCGCTTCATGGATGCACAGCAAATGGTTCATTGCAAAGTCCTAGTCGCGCTTCATGGTTGCATTGCAAAGTCCTAGTCGCGCTTCATGGTTGCATTGCAAAGTCCTAGTCGCGCTTCATGGTTGCATTGCAAAGTCCTGGTCGCGCTTCATGGCTCATTGCAAAGTCCTAGTCGCGCTTCATGATTCATTGCAAGGTCCTAGTCGCGCTTCATGGTTGCATTGCAAAGTCCTAGTCACACTTCATGGTTGCATTGCAAAGTCCTACTCGCGCTTCATGGTTGCATTGCAAAGACCTAGTCGCGCTTCATGCTTGCATTGCAAAGTCCTCATCGTACTTCATGGTTGCATTGCAGTCCTAGTCGCGATTCATGGTTGCATTGCAAAGTCCTAGTCGTGCTTCATGGATGCACAGCAAATGGTTCATTGCAAAGTCCTAGTCGCGCTTCATGGTTGCATTGCAAAGTCCTAGTCGCGCTTCATGGTTGCATTGCAAAGTCCTGGGTGCGCTTCATGGTTGCATTGCAAAGTCCTGGTCGCGCTTCATGGTTGCATTGCAAATGGTTCATTGCAAAGTCCTAGTCACGCTTTATGGTTGCATTGCAAAGTCCTAGTCGTGCTTCATGGTTGCATTGCAAAGTCCTAGTCCCGCTTCATGATTGCATTGCAAAGTCCTAGTCGCGCTTCATTGTTGCATTGGAAAGTCCTAGTCGCGCTTCATGGTTGCATTGCAAAGTCCTAGTCGCGCTTCATGGTTCATTGCAAAGTCCTAGTCGCGCTTCATGGTTGCATTGCAAAGTCCTTGTCGCGCTTCATGGTTGCATTGCAAAGTCCTAGTCGCGCTTCATGGTTGCATTGCAAAGTCATGGTCGCGCTTCATGGTTACATTGCAGTCATGGTCGCGCTTCATGGTTGCATTGCAAAGTCTGAGTCGCGCTTCATGGTTGCATTGCAAAGTCCTAGTCGCACTTCATGGTTACATTGCAAAGTCCTAGTCGCGCTTCATGGTTGCATTGCAAAGTCCTAGTCACGCTTCATTGTTGCATTGGAAAGTCCGTCGCGCTTCATGGTTGCATTGCAGTCCTAGTCGCGCTTCATGGTTGCATTGCAGTCATGGTCACGCTTCATGATTGCATTGTAAAGTCTGAGTCGCGCTTCATGGTTGCATTGCAAAGTCCTAGTCTCACTTCATGGTTGCATTGCAAAGTCCTAGTCGCGCTTCATGGTTACATTGCAAAGTCCTAGTCGCGCTTCATGATTGCATTGCAAAGTCAGAGTCGCGCTTCATGGTTGCATTTCAAAGTCCTGGTCGCGTTTCATGGTTGCATTGCAAAGTCCTGGTTGCTCTTCATGGTTGCATTGCACAGTCCTAGTCGCGCTTCATGGTTGCATTGCAAAGTCCTAGTCGCGCTTCATGGTTCATTGCAAAGTCCTAGTCACGCTTCATGGTTGCATTGCAAAGTCCTTGTCGCGCTTCATGGTTGCATTGCAAAGTCCTAGTCGCGCTTCATGGTTGCATTGCAAAGTCCTAGTCGCGCTTCATGGTTGCATTGCAAAGTTCTGGTCACACTTCATGGTTGCAATGCAAAGTCCTAGTCGTGCTTCATGGTTGCATTGCAAAGTCCTAGTCGCGCTTCATGGTCGCATTGCAGTCCTAGTCACGCTTCATGGTTGCATTGCAAAGTCCTAGTCGCGCTTCATGGTTGCATTGCAAAGTTCTGGTCACACTTCATGGTTGCAATGCAAAGTCCTAGTCGTGCTTCATGGTTGCATTGCAAAGTCCTAGTCGCGCTTCATGGTCGCATTGCAGTCCTAGTCGCGCTTCATGGTTGCATTGCAAAGTCCTAGTTGCGCTTCATGGATGCACAGCAAATGGTTCATTGCAAAGTCCTAGTCGCGCTTCATGGTTGCATTGCAAAGTCCTTGTCGCGCTTCATGGTTGCATTGCAAAGTCCTAGTCGCGCTTCATGGTTGCATTGCAAAGTCATGGTTGCGCTTCATGGTTGCATTGCAGTCATGGTCGCGCTTCATGGTTGCATTGCAAAGTCCTAGTCGCACTTCATGGTTGCATTGCAGTCCTAGTCGCGCTTCATGGTTGCATTGCAGTCATGGTCACGCTTCATGGTTGCATTGCAGTCATGGTCGCGCTTCATGGTTGCATTGCAAAGTCTGAGTCGCGCTTCATGCCAATTGTTCAAATGCTAATGGTCCAAGTTAGCGTTACCGGCCCTTAGGCCTCTTGTTGATAAGGCCTTCTATATGTATTTTATGTTTGAAGTCGAGCTTCATAGTTCATTGCAAAGTCCTAGTCATTGTTCATTGCAAAGTCCTAGTCGTGCTTCATGGTTGCATTGCAAAGTCCTAGTCGCGCTTCATGGTTGCATTGCAAAGTCCTAGTCGGGCTTCATGGTCGCATTGCAACGTCCTAGTCGTGCTTCATGGATGCATTGCAAAGTCCTAGTCTCGCTTCATGGTTGCATTGTAAAGTCCTAGTCGCGCTTCATGGTTGCATTGCACAGTCCTAGTCGCGCTTCATGGTTGCATTGCAAAGTCCTAGTCGCGCTTCATGGTTCATGGCAAAGTCCTAGTCGCGCTTCATGGTTGCATTGCAAAGTTCTGGTCACACTTCATGGTTGCAATGCAAAGTCCTAGTCGCGCTTCATGGTTGCATTGCAAAGTCCTAGTCGCGCTTCATGGTTGCATTGCAAAGTTCTGGTCACACTTCATGGTTGCAATGCAAAGTCCTAGTCGCGCTTCATGGTTGCATTGCAAAGTCCTAGTCGCGCTTCATGGTTGCATTGCAAAGTCCTCATCGCACTTCATGGTTGCATTGCAAAGTTCTAGTCGCGCTTCATGGTTGCATTGCAAAGTTCTAGTCGCGCTTCATGGTTGCATTGCAAAGTCCTAGTCGCGCTTCATGGATGCACAGCAAATGGTTCATTGCAAAGTCCTAGTCGCGCTTCATGGTTGCATTGCAAAGTCCTTGTCGCGCTTCATGGTTGCATTGCAAAGTTCTGGTCACACTTCATGGTTGTAATGCAAAGTCCTAGTCGCGCTTCATGGTTGCATTGCAAAGTCCTGGTCGCGCTTCATGGTTCATTGCAAAGTCCTAGTCATGCTTCATGGTTGCATTGCAAATTCCTAGTCGCGCTTCATGGTTGCATTGCAAAGTCCTAGTCTCGCTTCATGGTTGCATTGCAAAGTCGTAGTCTCGCTTCATGGTTGCATTGCAAAGTCCTGGTCGCGCTTCAAGGTTGCATTGCAAAGTCCTGGTCACGCTTCATGGTTGCATTGCAAAGTCCTAGTCGCGCTTCATGGTTGCATTGCAAAGTCCTAGTCGCGCTTCATGGTTGCATTGTAAAGTCCTAGTCGTGCTTCATGGTCGCATTGCAACGTCCTAGTCGTGCTTCATAGATGCATTGCAAAGTCCTAGTCTCGCTTCATGGTTGCATTGTAAAGTCCTAGTCGCGCTTCATGGTTGCATTGCACAGTCCTAGTCGCGCTTCATGGTTGCATTGCAAAGTCCTAGTCGCGCTTCATGGTTCATTGCAAAGTCCTAGTCGCGCTTCATGGTTGCATTGCAAAGTCCTTGTCGCGCTTCATGGTTGCATTGCAAAGTCCTAGTCGCGCTTCATGGTTGCATTGCAAAGTCGTAGTCTCGTTTCATGGTTGCATTGCAAAGTCCTGGTCGCGCTTCAAGGTTGCATTGCAAAGTCCTAGTCGCGCTTCATGGTTGCATTGCAAAGTCCTTGTCGCGCTTCATGGTTGCATTGCAAAGTCCTAGTCGCGCTTCATGGTTGCATTGCAAAGTCGTAGTCTCGTTTCATGGTTGCATTGCAAAGTCCTAGTCACGCTTCATGGTTGCATTGCAAAGTCCTGGGTGCGCTTCATGGTTGCATTGCAAAGTCCTGGTCGCGCTTCATGGTTGCATTGCAAATGGTTCATTGCAAAGTCCTAGTCGCGCTTTATGGTTGCATTGCAAAGTCCTAGTCGTGCTTCATGGTTGCATTGCAAAGTCCTAGTCCCGCTTCATGATTGCATTGCAAAGTCCTAGTCGCGCTTCATTGTTGCATTGGAAAGTCCTAGTCGCGCTTCATGGTTGCATTGCAAAGTCCTAGTCGCGCTTCATGGTTCATTGCAAAGTCCTAGTCGCGCTTCATGGTTGCATTGCAAAGTCCTTGTCGCGCTTCATGGTTGCATTGCAAAGTCCTAGTCGCGCTTCATGGTTGCATTGCAAAGTCATGGTCGCGCTTCATGGTTACATTGCAGTCATGGTCGCGCTTCATGGTTGCATTGCAAAGTCTGAGTCGCGCTTCATGGTTGCATTGCAAAGTCCTAGTCGCACTTCATGGTTACATTGCAAAGTCCTAGTCGCGCTTCATGGTTGCATTGCAAAGTCCTAGTCACGCTTCATTGTTGCATTGGAAAGTCCGTCGCGCTTCATGGTTGCATTGCAGTCCTAGTCGCGCTTCATGGTTGCATTGCAGTCATGGTCACGCTTCATGATTGCATTGTAAAGTCTGAGTCGCGCTTCATGGTTGCATTGCAAAGTCCTAGTCTCACTTCATGGTTGCATTGCAAAGTCCTAGTCGCGCTTCATGGTTACATTGCAAAGTCCTAGTCGCGCTTCATGATTGCATTGCAAAGTCCGAGTCGCGCTTCATGGTTGCATTTCAAAGTCCTGGTCGCGTTTCATGGTTGCATTGCAAAGTCCTGGTTGCTCTTCATGGTTGCATTGCAGTCCTAGTCGCGCTTCATGGTTGCATTGCAAAGTCATGGTCGCACTTCATGGTTGCATTGCAAAGGCCGAGTCACGCTTCATGGTTGCATTGCAAAGTCCTAGTCGCGCTTCATGGTTGCATTGCAAAGTCCTAGTCGTGCTTCATGGTTGCATTGCAAAGTCCTAGTCCCGCTTCATGATTGCATTGCAAAGTCCTAGTCGCGCTTCATGGTTGCATTGTAAAGTCCTAGTCGCGCTTCATGGTTGCATTGCACAGTCCTAGTCGCGCTTCATGGTTGCATTGCAAAGTCCTAGTCTCGCTTCATGGTTGCATTGCAAAGTCCTGGTCGCGCTTCAAGGTTGCATTGCAAAGTCCTGGTCACGCTTCATGGTTGCATTGCAAAGTCCTAGTCGCGCTTCATGGTTGCATTGCAAAGTCCTAGTCGCGCTTCATGGTTGCATTGTAAAGTCCTAGTCGCGCTTCATGGTTGCATTACAAAGTCCTAGTCGTGCTTCATGGTCGCATTGCAACGTCCTAGTCGTGCTTCATAGATGCATTGCAAAGTCCTAGTCTCGCTTCATGGTTGCATTGTAAAGTCCTAGTCGCGCTTCATGGTTGCATTGCACAGTCCTAGTCGCGCTTCATGGTTGCATTGCAAAGTCCTAGTCGCGCTTCATGGTTCATTGCAAAGTCCTAGTCGCGCTTCATGGTTGCATTGCAAAGTCCTTGTCGCGCTTCATGGTTGCATTGCAAAGTCCTAGTCGCGCTTCATGGTTGCATTGCAGTCGTAGTCTCGTTTCATGGTTGCATTGCAAAGTCCTGGTCGCGCTTCAAGGTTGCATTGCAAAGTCCTAGTCGCGCTTCATGGTTGCATTGCAAAGTCCTTGTCGCGCTTCATGGTTGCATTGCAAAGTCCTAGTCGCGCTTCATGGTTGCATTGCAAAGTCGTAGTCTCGTTTCATGGTTGCATTGCAAAGTCCTAGTCACGCTTCATGGTTGCATTGCAAAGTCCTGGGTGCGCTTCATGGTTGCATTGCAAAGTCCTGGTTGCTCTTCATGGTTGCATTGCAAATGGTTCATTGCAAAGTCCTAGTCGCGCTTCATGGTTGCATTGCAAAGTCCTTGTCGCGCTTCATGGTTGCATTGCAAAGTCCTAGTCGCGCTTCATGGTTGCATTGCAAAGGCCGAGTCACGCTTCATGGTTGCATTGCAAAGTCCTAGTCGCGCTTCATGGTTGCATTGCAAAGTCCTAGTCGGGCTTCATGGTCGCATTGCAAAGTCCTAGTCGTGCTTCATGGATGCATTGCAAAGTCCTAGTCTCGCTTCATGGTTGCATTGTAAAGTCCTAGTCGCGCTTCATGGTTGCATTGCACAGTCCTAGTCGCGCTTCATGGTTGCATTGCAAAGTCCTAGTCTCGCTTCATGGTTGCATTGCAAAGTCGTAGTCTCGCTTCATGGTTGCATTGCAAAGTCCTGGTCGCGCTTCAAGGTTGCATTGCAAAGTCCTGGTCACGCTTCATGGTTGCATTGCAAAGTCCTAGTCGCGCTTCATGGTTGCATTGCAAAGTCCTAGTCGCGCTTCATGGTTGCATTGTAAAGTCCTAGTCGTGCTTCATGGTCGCATTGCAACGTCCTAGTCGTGCTTCATAGATGCATTGCAAAGTCCTAGTCTCGCTTCATGGTTGCATTGTAAAGTCCTAGTCGCGCTTCATGGTTGCATTGCACAGTCCTAGTCGCGCTTCATGGTTGCATTGCAAAGTCCTAGTCGCGCTTCATGGTTCATTGCAAAGTCCTAGTCGCGCTTCATGGTTGCATTGCAAAGTCCTTGTCGCGCTTCATGGTTGCATTGCAAAGTCCTAGTCGCGCTTCATGGTTGCATTGCAAAGTCGTAGTCTCGTTTCATGGTTGCATTGCAAAGTCCTGGTCGCGCTTCAAGGTTGCATTGCAAAGTCCTAGTCGCGCTTCATGGTTGCATTGCAAAGTCCTTGTCGCGCTTCATGGTTGCATTGCAAAGTCCTAGTCGCGCTTCATGGTTGCATTGCAAAGTCGTAGTCTCGTTTCATGGTTGCATTGCAAAGTCCTAGTCACGCTTCATGGTTGCATTGCAAAGTCCTGGGTGCGCTTCATGGTTGCATTGCAAAGTCCTGGTCGCGCTTCATGGTTGCATTGCAAATGGTTCATTGCAAAGTCCTAGTCGCGCTTTATGGTTGCATTGCAAAGTCCTAGTCGTGCTTCATGGTTGCATTGCAAAGTCCTAGTCCCGCTTCATGATTGCATTGCAAAGTCCTAGTCGCGCTTCATTGTTGCATTGGAAAGTCCTAGTCGCGCTTCATGGTTGCATTGCAAAGTCCTAGTCGCGCTTCATGGTTCATTGCAAAGTCCTAGTCGCGCTTCATGGTTGCATTGCAAAGTCCTTGTCGCGCTTCATGGTTGCATTGCAAAGTCCTAGTCGCGCTTCATGGTTGCATTGCAAAGTCATGGTCGCGCTTCATGGTTACATTGCAGTCATGGTCGCGCTTCATGGTTGCATTGCAAAGTCTGAGTCGCGCTTCATGGTTGCATTGCAAAGTCCTAGTCGCACTTCATGGTTACATTGCAAAGTCCTAGTCGCGCTTCATGGTTGCATTGCAAAGTCCTAGTCACGCTTCATTGTTGCATTGGAAAGTCCGTCGCGCTTCATGGTTGCATTGCAGTCCTAGTCGCGCTTCATGGTTGCATTGCAGTCATGGTCACGCTTCATGATTGCATTGTAAAGTCTGAGTCGCGCTTCATGGTTGCATTGCAAAGTCCTAGTCTCACTTCATGGTTGCATTGCAAAGTCCTAGTCGCGCTTCATGGTTACATTGCAAAGTCCTAGTCGCGCTTCATGATTGCATTGCAAAGTCCGAGTCGCGCTTCATGGTTGCATTTCAAAGTCCTGGTCGCGTTTCATGGTTGCATTGCAAAGTCCTGGTTGCTCTTCATGGTTGCATTGCAGTCCTAGTCGCGCTTCATGGTTGCATTGCAAAGTCATGGTCGCACTTCATGGTTGCATTGCAAAGGCCGAGTCACGCTTCATGGTTGCATTGCAAAGTCCTAGTCGCGCTTCATGGTTGCATTGCAAAGTCCTAGTCGTGCTTCATGGTTGCATTGCAAAGTCCTAGTCCCGCTTCATGATTGCATTGCAAAGTCCTAGTCGCGCTTCATGGTTGCATTGTAAAGTCCTAGTCGCGCTTCATGGTTGCATTGCACAGTCCTAGTCGCGCTTCATGGTTGCATTGCAAAGTCCTAGTCTCGCTTCATGGTTGCATTGCAAAGTCCTGGTCGCGCTTCAAGGTTGCATTGCAAAGTCCTGGTCACGCTTCATGGTTGCATTGCAAAGTCCTAGTCGCGCTTCATGGTTGCATTGCAAAGTCCTAGTCGCGCTTCATGGTTGCATTGTAAAGTCCTAGTCGCGCTTCATGGTTGCATTACAAAGTCCTAGTCGTGCTTCATGGTCGCATTGCAACGTCCTAGTCGTGCTTCATAGATGCATTGCAAAGTCCTAGTCTCGCTTCATGGTTGCATTGTAAAGTCCTAGTCGCGCTTCATGGTTGCATTGCACAGTCCTAGTCGCGCTTCATGGTTGCATTGCAAAGTCCTAGTCGCGCTTCATGGTTCATTGCAAAGTCCTAGTCGCGCTTCATGGTTGCATTGCAAAGTCCTTGTCGCGCTTCATGGTTGCATTGCAAAGTCCTTGTCGCGCTTCATGGTTGCATTGCAAAGTCCTAGTCGCGCTTCATGGTTGCATTGCAAAGTCGTAGTCTCGTTTCATGGTTGCATTGCAAAGTCCTGGTCGCGCTTCAAGGTTGCATTGCAAAGTCCTAGTCGCGCTTCATGGTTGCATTGCAAAGTCCTTGTCGCGCTTCATGGTTGCATTGCAAAGTCCTAGTCGCGCTTCATGGTTGCATTGCAAAGTCGTAGTCTCGTTTCATGGTTGCATTGCAAAGTCCTAGTCACGCTTCATGGTTGCATTGCAAAGTCCTGGGTGCGCTTCATGGTTGCATTGCAAAGTCCTGGTCGCGCTTCATGGTTGCATTGCAAATGGTTCATTGCAAAGTCCTAGTCGCGCTTTATGGTTGCATTGCAAAGTCCTAGTCGTGCTTCATGGTTGCATTGCAAAGTCCTAGTCCCGCTTCATGATTGCATTGCAAAGTCCTAGTCGCGCTTCATTGTTGCATTGGAAAGTCCTAGTCGCGCTTCATGGTTGCATTGCAAAGTCCTAGTCGCGCTTCATGGTTCATTGCAAAGTCCTAGTCGCGCTTCATGGTTGCATTGCAAAGTCCTTGTCGCGCTTCATGGTTGCATTGCAAAGTCCTAGTCGCGCTTCATGGTTGCATTGCAAAGTCATGGTCGCGCTTCATGGTTACATTGCAGTCATGGTCGCGCTTCATGGTTGCATTGCAAAGTCTGAGTCGCGCTTCATGGTTGCATTGCAAAGTCCTAGTCGCACTTCATGGTTACATTGCAAAGTCCTAGTCGCGCTTCATGGTTGCATTGCAAAGTCCTAGTCACGCTTCATTGTTGCATTGGAAAGTCCGTCGCGCTTCATGGTTGCATTGCAGTCCTAGTCGCGCTTCATGGTTGCATTGCAGTCATGGTCACGCTTCATGATTGCATTGTAAAGTCTGAGTCGCGCTTCATGGTTGCATTGCAAAGTCCTAGTCTCACTTCATGGTTGCATTGCAAAGTCCTAGTCGCGCTTCATGGTTACATTGCAAAGTCCTAGTCGCGCTTCATGATTGCATTGCAAAGTCCGAGTCGCGCTTCATGGTTGCATTTCAAAGTCCTGGTCGCGTTTCATGGTTGCATTGCAAAGTCCTGGTTGCTCTTCATGGTTGCATTGCAGTCCTAGTCGCGCTTCATGGTTGCATTGCAAAGTCATGGTCGCACTTCATGGTTGCATTGCAAAGGCCGAGTCACGCTTCATGGTTGCATTGCAAAGTCCTAGTCGCGCTTCATGGTTGCATTGCAAAGTCCTAGTCGTGCTTCATGGTTGCATTGCAAAGTCCTAGTCCCGCTTCATGATTGCATTGCAAAGTCCTAGTCGCGCTTCATGGTTGCATTGTAAAGTCCTAGTCGCGCTTCATGGTTGCATTGCACAGTCCTAGTCGCGCTTCATGGTTGCATTGCAAAGTCCTAGTCGCGCTTCATGGTTGCATTGCAAAGTCCTAGTCGCGCTTCATGGTTGCATTGCAAAGTCCTAGTCGCGCTTCATGGTTGCATTGTAAAGTCCTAGTCGCGCTTCATGGTTGCATTACAAAGTCCTAGTCGTGCTTCATGGTCGCATTGCAACGTCCTAGTCGTGCTTCATAGATGCATTGCAAAGTCCTAGTCTCGCTTCATGGTTGCATTGTAAAGTCCTAGTCGCGCTTCATGGTTGCATTGCACAGTCCTAGTCGCGCTTCATGGTTGCATTGCAAAGTCCTAGTCGCGCTTCATGGTTCATTGCAAAGTCCTAGTCGCGCTTCATGGTTGCATTGCAAAGTCCTTGTCGCGCTTCATGGTTGCATTGCAAAGTCCTAGTCGCGCTTCATGGTTGCATTGCAAAGTCGTAGTCTCGTTTCATGGTTGCATTGCAAAGTCCTGGTCGCGCTTCAAGGTTGCATTGCAAAGTCCTAGTCGCGCTTCATGGTTGCATTGCAAAGTCCTTGTCGCGCTTCATGGTTGCATTGCAAAGTCCTAGTCGCGCTTCATGGTTGCATTGCAAAGTCGTAGTCTCGTTTCATGGTTGCATTGCAAAGTCCTAGTCACGCTTCATGGTTGCATTGCAAAGTCCTGGGTGCGCTTCATGGTTGCATTGCAAAGTCCTGGTCGCGCTTCATGGTTGCATTGCAAATGGTTCATTGCAAAGTCCTAGTCGCGCTTTATGGTTGCATTGCAAAGTCCTAGTCGTGCTTCATGGTTGCATTGCAAAGTCCTAGTCCCGCTTCATGATTGCATTGCAAAGTCCTAGTCGCGCTTCATTGTTGCATTGGAAAGTCCTAGTCGCGCTTCATGGTTGCATTGCAAAGTCCTAGTCGCGCTTCATGGTTCGCTTCATGATTGCATTGCAAAGTCCTAGTCGCGCTTCATTGTTGCATTGGAAAGTCCTAGTCGCGCTTCATGGTTGCATTGCAAAGTCCTAGTCGCGCTTCATGGTTCATTGCAAAGTCCTAGTCGCGCTTCATGGTTGCATTGCAAAGTCCTTGTCGCGCTTCATGGTTGCATTGCAAAGTCCTAGTCGCGCTTCATGGTTGCATTGCAAAGTCATGGTCGCGCTTCATGGTTACATTGCAGTCATGGTCGCGCTTCATGGTTGCATTGCAAAGTCTGAGTCGCGCTTCATGGTTGCATTGCAAAGTCCTAGTCGCACTTCATGGTTACATTGCAAAGTCCTAGTCGCGCTTCATGGTTGCATTGCAAAGTCCTAGTCACGCTTCATTGTTGCATTGGAAAGTCCGTCGCGCTTCATGGTTGCATTGCAGTCCTAGTCGCGCTTCATGGTTGCATTGCAGTCATGGTCACGCTTCATGATTGCATTGTAAAGTCTGAGTCGCGCTTCATGGTTGCATTGCAAAGTCCTAGTCTCACTTCATGGTTGCATTGCAAAGTCCTAGTCGCGCTTCATGGTTACATTGCAAAGTCCTAGTCGCGCTTCATGATTGCATTGCAAAGTCCGAGTCGCGCTTCATGGTTGCATTTCAAAGTCCTGGTCGCGTTTCATGGTTGCATTGCAAAGTCCTGGTTGCTCTTCATGGTTGCATTGCAGTCCTAGTCGCGCTTCATGGTTGCATTGCAAAGTCATGGTCGCACTTCATGGTTGCATTGCAAAGGCCGAATCACGCTTCATGGTTGCATTGCAAAGTCCTAGTCGCGCTTCATGGTTGCATTGCAAAGTCCTAGTCGTGCTTCATGGTTGCATTGCAAAGTCTGAGTCGTGCTTCATGGTTGCATTGCAAATTCCTAGTCCCGCTTCATGATTGCATTGCAAAGTCCTAGTTGCGCTTCATGGTTGCATTGCAAAGTCCTGGTCACGCTTCATGGTTGCATTGCAAAGTCCTAGTCCCGCTTCATGATTGCATTGCAAAGTCCTAGTTGCACTTCATGGTTGCATTGCAAAGGGGGGGGGAGAGGGTGCGGGGGGGGGGGGGGGGGGGGGGGGGCGTGTGTGTGTAACGCATAGCTTCCGTCTGGCCCCTGTATCAAATAGGCATTCATGATGTGTGTTCACTGCAAAAAGGCACTAGTTACAGAATAATTATTTTATGTGTGTAATCTAATGTTTGATCTGAAATTTTACAAGTCAAAGGTTATAAATTACAACAATAGCATTTTCCAGCCATTCGCCAGTACTCGCCGCTGCCCACTGATAGAGGAAGTTTGTCGCGGAATATTAATCTATCTTGTTATGCCGTGGCAACCGTCTGATACAAGTTTGTTCCAACGAAGCCGGTTTGCCAATTTGCCCAGCAGCCATCTTGTCATGAATTACCCTTGCCCCATAAGGGAAAGGGGTATTACATTCAGGTCTGCGTGCGTGGGGACGTCTGTGTGCGTGTGGCGGGGGAGGGTGTAGGGGTGGTGGTGGCATGAGGAACTGTATCGTCCCCGGAACAGTATCGTCTCAAGAACAATTGATCCGATTTGGACGCAAATTTTAACACAGAAAACAAATTTACCATGTAGGAGAATTTCCAGCCTGGCAATCATCAAGATTAAGAAAATCCGCAGTCCGGATCAGATCAAGTTCTGGATCTTTATAGCTTGTATTTTGACACAAGAAATGGTATGACCATGCACTGGGATTCAATAACTTTGGGCGTGATCAAGAAAATCCTAAAGATCTTCACAGTGTGTCAAAAAATGGCAGCTTAAATGTGTGCCCTATCTGACTCATTCTTGTTTATTGTTAATTTCAGAGGATAGGAAAATATGACCAGCATTCTGGAGACCAGCTTAATATGAATGAGTCGGCCGTGGAATATTTACGAGTAAGTATCGATTAAAATTAAATGGATACTATCTGGAACCTCGATAGAATATTTATGAATAAATATCGATATTATCTAGAGCCTCGCTAGAAGTTATTTTAAGATAGAGAATTGTCATTTATGAGGGTTCAAAGGCTCACCTGAAATGTTCACCTGAGCATGATACCTGTTATTCTTGTGTTTCAGAGACTCTTCAATTTAGATTATCAAGCAGCTCGGAAGACGTTAGGTACATTTGGACTTGCTAGTCACGCACACATGATTCAGATTAGTGAATTATCGGGTGGACAGAAATCACGAGTTGCTCTAGCTGATCTCTGCTGTAAAGCCCCTGATGTTCTCATCCTGGTGAGACTTAGCCTGAAGACATAAACACTGTTTACACTTTCAGTTCAGATAACCTCATATCCTTCTGTTCTCTAATGGTGTCTGAAACAATCAGGCATGTCTATGTACGTGGTTTCATTTCCCAAATCTAATTTTAAAGTGCCTATGTCAATTTGCATCAAAGTT
Organism: Chaetoderma sp. LZ-2023a; assembly: GCA_034401795.1. Lineage (NCBI taxonomy): Eukaryota > Metazoa > Mollusca > Caudofoveata > Chaetodermatida > Chaetodermatidae > Chaetoderma > Chaetoderma sp. LZ-2023a. The sequence continues at coordinate 2,646,343 of CM067362.1, forward strand.
AATGTCATTTTGGGATTCAGCAAAATCCATCCATCATGGCCAGAGTTTTCTCCCCTGCAGAAGTTAAGACAAAATATCTGGTTTCATAATTCTAGAAACTTCAAATTCAGCATCTGGATGCTTTCAAGACATGATTTTGGATTGTATCCCATCGAAATTTATCCCTATTTGCAAGAAATATCTCCCATGAACAACTTGTAAAGAAATAGTTTCACAATGTTCCACAGTTTTCCTACATGCTTGTACATGCATGCACGCACGCACGCGTGCGCACGCATGCATGCACCCATATGTTCCATTAAAGATGGTGTTTATTTGCTGATGAGACACTCATTTTCTGGCTGTAATTTCTCTATTTCAGGATGAGCCGACAAATAACCTTGACATTGAGTCTATAGATGCTTTAGCAGATGCTCTCAATGACTATAAAGGAGGTTAGTACTCCAGTAACTCCACACAAACATACGGTCATACATACGGTCAAACATGGTCATACATACGATCATACATATGGTCAAACACGGTCATGCATACGATCAAACAAACGGTCATACATGGAGTCAAACATGCGGTCATACATACGGTCAGTCATACATATGGTCATACATACGGTCGGTCAAACATGCGGTCATGCATACGGTCATACATATGGTCATACATACAGTCAAACACGGTCATGCATACGATCAAACAAACGGTCATACATGCGGTCGGTCATACATACAGTCGGTCATACATACAGTCGGTCATACATACGGTCAAACATACGGTCATACATCAGACAAATTCTTACACTATCTCCTCCAAAACCATTTGCTGGAATTTAATAACATTTGTTATGTGAGTTACCCATATGATTGTGGATTGCAAGATGACATTATTGTTTGTCTCCACAACCTGGGAGTTCAGAACACAGGGTCAAAATGTCAAATATCATACAAATTCTGTCCATGACACTATCTCCACCGAGAACGTTTGGTGGAATTCAACCACATTTATATTTGCCCATGCCCTGTGGGTGGCAGGTGGCGGGGCCAAAATGTCAAATATGAAAATCCCATCTGTCATGCCATCTTTTCTGAAATCTTTTTAAGGGAACAAATTTTTATTCTGAGTTACCCATGTGATTGTGCATTGCGAGATGGTATTTATATTTATGGTGGTGCAGGTGACATAAAACGTGAGATTTGGGGGCAGCATGAGGATATGTGATGGCATTCCTCGACTGTGCATTCTAGCTTACACGCGTGCTCACTGTACACATGCAGCCACACACGCATGCACACACAACATGTAAACTTGTGATTGATACATGCACATGTACACCATGTCGGCGTGGATTCTCATGCTTTGATTGGCCCGTTATTTTCGTGTTCCTCAGGTGTGATCATCGTGAGCCATGATGAGCGTTTGATACGAGACACCGAGTGTCAGCTGTGGGTGGTGGAAGACAACACCCTGAATGAAGTTGACGGTGATTTTGATGACTATAGGAAGGAACTCCTTGAATCGCTCGGAGAGGAGATAGCCAAGGCTATAGCAGTTAAATAAATTGATTAATATTTAGTCAATTCTATTTATGAAAAGTGATGTCCTATTTTCTTCAAGAAGTGCAATGTTCATGATGCAAGGTTTCTGATGAAATACATGTAGCCTGTTCAACAGTGCAAACGTTTGTAAATGTTTTGCTAAATCTGCAATCTGTGACGATCTGCTATTTTCCGATTCTTTATGTCATACAGTATGAGAACTGATTTTGCACATGCCACTGATTTTGCATGTGCCACAGTGACTTTGCATGTGCCACGATGATTTTGCACGTGCCACGATGATTTTGCACATGCCACGATGATTTTGCACGTGCCACGATGACTTTGCCTGTACCACGGTGAATCATGTTATTATTACAGACAATCATGGCTACCACAATGCTTAATGAATCTTTCCAGTTTTAGCTTTGCCCCGCCCATCTCTAGCTAAGCTCCACTCACACTTCTCCCATGTTGGGATCGATCGATCTCTGAACTCTCTGACTATCAAATTTCCATAAAACTACAGGTAAGCGGTTAAATATTTTGAAACTAATTTGACAGGATGCTGTTGCTGCCTATGGCAGCAACAGCCCCCAGTCAACTTAGTTTCAAAATATTCAACAGCATGTTTGTTAAATAGTAAATACATACAATTCATACAACCTGACGGATTGTTACGAGTTTAAGAATTCATACAACCTGACGGACTATTACGCGTTTAAGACTAACTCAAGTTATCCATGACATAATGATTATGTCATCCTACACGTCACACAGTTGATTATGACGTCATATGATGGATGGATAAACTAAAATCCATTAATAATACAAGGGAGGTAACTATCATGTGACTTATAGTGCTATAGGTCACAAGAAACAAGGGGGAGAAATGTTGTACCTTTTCTCTGATAATTTAGACCCAGTCATATCAGTGGAACATTTTCAAAGATATCTCTTGCCATTAGAACACTATATTCAGTGAGTGAAAGCTGTTTGCCTTGCTACATGTGAACAGTATTGGTTAAACTATGAAAGGACATGTGCTGTTCCTTGTGTTCATTGCTTTCATAGTCAATGTTATGTTCAATTCTTGTAACCTGCATAATTATTGCATAGTGTCATTTAACACTTTAACACTCATATCAGCCAAAAATGGCTTCTGCAGTTGTCTTGAGAAATGTCCACTTGCAAACCAAGAGAGTGGCGTGATAACCGAGCCAGTCATTCCAGTGGTAAATTTTCAAAACCAGTCTTCTCTTGGTCGGTAAATGAGCATTTTCTTTCTTGAACAAATGCGAGTGTTAATGTCTTAAAGCTGACCTGTGATGATAAAATAAACGGTGCTTAATGCTTACAGACATTAAACTCTGTTTTATCATAACAGATCAGGGGTGGGGGGGGGGGTGGTGGTTGTCTGTGTCGTGAGGCTGTTTTGGTATATTGTGTGGCGCAATGAGGGTATAATGTGATATGAGGGTGTTGTGAGGTGAAGTGGTGGGGGTGGGGGTTGAAGTGTTGGAATGGTATGGCCTAACATGAGTTGTTATGCATGTGTTATGAGATGTTATGCATGTGTTGTGAGATGTTATGCGTGTGTTGTGAGATGTTATGCATGTGTTGTGAGCTGTTATACATGTGTTGTGAGGTGTTATGCATTTGTTGTGAGGTGTTAAGCATGCATTTTGGTTTGCTATGGTAGTGTTGTGAAAGTGCTAGGGGGTGCTGTGGAAGTACTATTGTGGTGTTCTGGGCTGTTATTGTGATGATGTGGGTTGTTATTAGGGTGCTCTGGGTGTGTTGTGGGGATAGTATGGGTGTGTTGTGGGGTGATATGGGTTTGTTGTTGGGGTGTCCTATAAGGATGTTGAGCGTGGCAGGTGGGGGATATTTATCTATTAAACCATAACTTTTTATTCACAATACTAGTGATCGAAAAATTCCAGAAAACTTGTTGCTGCAGGATATTTAGTTATTCTTTTATTTAATATAGTTTTAACAGTTTTATTGTGTAGGCATTTGTTAGCTAACAAAAAAGAAAGCCTGCTGATTATTCTGAGAAAAATTTGACAATGCTGTTGCTGCCTGAGTAAGAAATGACTGTCAATAAAGTTGTTTGAAATATCTTCGGCAGGTCTTGCAGCATTGACTGCCCTGCTGGTTATTTTGAGAACAATTTGATTGAAAGTTGTTTCATCAACGATTTTCAGCCAAATTGTTATCAAAACTTTGCCTGGTGAAAATTGTATTATCAACTGATTATTTTGACAACTTGACGGAAAGCTGTTGGTGCTATAGACAGCAAAAACATTCAGTAACTTGATATAAATATATTTGTTTTTATTCGCACCATAGGAAATATAGAACTCGTATTGTACTACGCTATGCTTACTATGCGCTCACCTTGAAAGCCAGCAGAAGAATGACTAGCATTAGTGTTACGAGAATGGTTTTATGTGAACAATTGCTCACCGGCGAAGGCAATGAAGTTTGAAATAATGGCGCCTGCAAATATCTATCTAAAATGGCGGCTACAGTCCAAGTTAGTTAAAGTGCCCATAAAGTAACAAATAGTCCTAAATTTAGCTGGGATATGTACCTTTTAAGAATAGATGAGAACTTTAACCATTTGATTAATCTGGTTATGTAGACCGGCATTAAAAATAGGAATAAATGCGTAATTATAAGTAAGCGCAAATAGTTGGCAGTCCAATTAGTTTCAAATTATTTGAACAGAATATTCCTGCATAAAAAAGAATTTATGGTTTCTGGTCTGCAATGTTTAGAGAGTTAAATAACTGATATCTTGCAATTTGTTTGTTTTGAAATGATTTCAACGTTAGGAAGATTTTACACATTCAACATTGAAATACCTCAAATATAGCATCTCTTCCAATATTATTTTGTGCAGCAAGACCAGATATGAGAACTTGTCGCATATGGAAACATTTGTTGTGTTGAGGCACATCAGATAAATATAGCTCCTGAGAAATACCTGTGGATAGTCAAACAAACAAACATACAATCCGGCCATGGATTGTCAGATGAACAAACTGGCCTGGATTGTCAAACAGATAAATCACTGTGTAGGGTTAAACAAACAGTTAAATAAACCTTTGCTATTAGTGAAACAAACAGACGAGCACCCACATACTGATATAACCAGCTACAGGCTTCCTCGCTGTGTTGGTGAAGAGAGGGGGAAGCTACACACTTCCTCGCTGTATTGGTGAAGAGGGGGAAAGCTACACACTTACTCGCTGTGTTGGTGAAGAGTGGGGAAGCTACACACTTCCTCGCTGTATTGGTAAAGAGGGGGAAAGCTACACTTCCTCGCTGTATTGGTGAAGAGGGGGGAAGCTACACACTTCCTCGCTGTGTTGGTGAAGAGGGGGGGGGGGGGGGAAGCTACACACTTCCTCGCTGTATTGGTAAAGAGGGGGAAAGCTACACACTTCCTCGCTGTATTGGTGAAGAGGGGGGAAGCTACACACTTCCTCGTTCTATTGGTGAAGGGGGGGGGGGGGGGGGGGGGGGGTTAAAGCTGCATGCTTCTTTGGTGTATTGGTGAAGAGGCTACACACTTCCTTGCTGTATTGGTGAAGAGGGGGAAGCTACACGCTTCCTCGCTGTATTGGTGAAGAGGGGGGAAGCAACACACTTCCTCTGTGTATTGGTGAAGAGGGGGGAAGCTACACACTTCCTCGCTGTATTAGGGAAGAGGGGAAGCTACACGCTTCCTCGCTGTATTGGTGAAGAGGGGGTAAGCTACACACTTCCTAGCTGTATTGGTGAAGAGGGGGGAAGGTACACACTTCCTCGCTGTATTGGTGAAGAGGGGGGGAAGCTACACACTTCCTCGCTGTATTGTTGAAGAGGGGGGAAGCTACACACTTCCTCGCTTTATTGGTGAAGAGGGGGGGGGGGGGGAAGCTACACACTTCCTCGCTGTATTGGTGAAGAGGGAGGAAGCTATACGCTTCCTAGCTGTATTGGTGAAGAGGGGGGAAGCTACACGCTTCCTCGCTGTATTGGTGAAGAGGGGGAAAGCTACACACTTCCTCGCTGTATTGCTGAGGAGGGGGAAGCTACACACTTCCTCGCTGTATTGGTGAAGGGGGGAAGCTACACACTTCCTCGCTGTATTGGTGAAGAGGGGGGAAGCTACACACTTCCTCGCTGTATTGGTGAAGAGGGGGAAAGCTACACACTTCCTCGGTGTATTGGTGAAGAGGGGGGAAAGCTCTGGGGTTAAAGGAGTGGGTGGGTATAATGAGTATAGATGTAAACTTAAAAATTCTGAAACTAATTTAACTGAAAGCTGCTGCTGTTTGTAGACAAATGAGTTTCAAAATTTTCATCCCTCTACATGTTGTCTGTAGGGCTGTAGTATGTGTATGGTATTCTCTGTACACAGGTAATATTATAGAGAAAGCAGATAACAAACACATCACTTCCTAAAACTATATTATCTCTGCTTAATGAGTCTGATTTGTTGAATCATGTAAAAGTGCTAAGCTGTGTATTTATTAAACTTTTTAAGCTGAAATCATGTAAATTAACATGCCTCTGTATATATAATAATAAATGTACATAAGTCTTCTAAACAATCTAGTCTGTCTCTTCATTCCCTACACACTCACCCACCTGCTCACTTGCCTGCCTACCATCAGTCATCCAACTACTCACTTGCTTGTGATAAAACACTCATGTTAACTTACTTGCACGTTAATGAGGTATCGCTTCCTCGGGTTGATCGGATGCTCGCTTGTTAACGAATGCTCACTTCTCTTCCGTGTCTAAGCCATCATGTGATCCGTGCTCACAGAATTCCAAGCCACGGATATTACCGAGTATTGCCAAGTATTAACGAAACTATAAAGTCACATTTCTGATTTACCGTATTGTACAAAATGTTCTTAACTATAATTCAATGTTTAACACGCTCCAATTTTTTTATATTGTTTTAAATATGACTAAAGTAACTCGAACTAGGTAAACCTATTTACATAGTCTATGTACACATCTATATTTAATAATAATACAGTTTCTGCAAGAAATATCCATTCCGGAGTATTTCTAACAGCCGCGCACAGGACGCTCATCTTTTGGTTAAACAATCAGAAATTTGATAAGAAGCCTCAACCCATGTGACCTGGGAAATCTCATGTGTGCAACATTTGTTTAAGCGCTGCAATATCTATCCTTAACCGTTTTTCATGGACAACCTTGGTTGAATGTATGTTATCATATAGCGATTTGTTATCGATAAAGCAGTCATTGGGAATTAGATTTTCCTTGGGTTTGTTATATAGGATTTCACTTAGGGTATGTCCTATATAAAAGGCAGAATACAAGGTATCAACCATAGCAAGAGTTTCTGCTGCTAAAGAACTTTTGACAACAAGATAAATGTATCTGTCTATTAGATTACCCTGCAAAAAGCTGCCTTAATCAATTGTTTTACAAGTAAAAGTTGATGACAATGCTAAAGAAATCCTACGTGTATCTTATGTTCTTCAAATCCCCTGGTGACCAATCTTGACATAATTTTGACCCTCAACTAGTTTATCGGTAATTACCCAACGGGCAGATAAAAATGGTTGACCTATGTCTCTGACCTCATATACATGAAAATCTGTCAAATTATTAAGCTGTTTGTCTTTAGCTACTTCAATCTCATGTTCATTATGACAGTTACTAGCCTCACTAACTTCTTGGTATATATCAGCAGGTACATGTAAATTAACATCTGAAACTTCGCTAAATTTTGGAATTAATAGCCATTGCTTAACATCATTTTGAAAATCTAATTCCTTGATAGCATTATCGTTATACTTAATATTAAAACAATGTCTATATTTGCCAGTAGCTTTGCCAGCACGGCTAATTATCTCTCCTATCCAGTTTTGCTTATTCATTGGTAGATATTTAATCTTAGTTTTGACTTTGGGACATTTATTTTCCGACACATTTTTAGCATTAATATTTTCAATAACATTGTTATCAGAAACACTAACATCATTTTCATCAGATAGACTGTCATTATTCAGAATTTTCGTGTTATCATTGTTCACTGTAACGACTGCATCATTATTTACATTATCCTGTTGACTAAAATTAGTTCTATGTTTGAATTCTTCCCCCACTCTTAAAAGTCTACACGGATGAACTCTGACATAAATACTACCATGGCGAACAAACACTACTATACCATCTTGGTCAAGTACTTTTCCTGGTCCTTTCCATTTACTGTTTACCTTGTAATAAACACTCACCCATTTGATATACTGTTTCTGATGGCCTAATTTGATACCTAAGTGCTCGACTAATTCTATTTGATGATTCAGCTTCAATAAAGGCTTTTCTACCGGCATGAATAGTGTTCAGATGTTTTGCAAATAAATCACTAATTGTAGTTCCAGCGAGTGCTGGTGGTTTGTATATAAGTACAGAAGGAAGATTTGGATTGCACCCAAACACTAACTGATATGGACTCCATCCATGAACCATTTGCAATGAATTCTTTGCATTAATAGCCCATGCTAAAGCAGTTTCCAAATCTATGGTGGGATCATCGCTAAGAAGTTTGTTTAGGCAATCATCTACAACAGCATGGTTTCTTTCACATTCACCATTTTGCCAAGGACTTAAAGCAGCAGAATTCCATACCTCTATGTTTAGATTCTCAGCCATATCTCTGTATTTATCATTGGCAAATTCGCCACCATTATCGACAAAAAATTTGGCGCGGCTAAAATTTTGGCGGGAGGCCCCATACCACTACCAATCCACAGTTTTAACACTTTATCCATAATAACTTCAGAGTGTTTTGCCTAATAACAGCAGCCAAGCTAAATCTAGTTGCTAAGTCAATGAGATGAAGGATATATGTACCTGTCTTTAACACCTCAAGGTCCATATCCACCACATCATTGAATTTAATGGCTAAAGGCAAGCATACAACTGGTCTAGCAGGAAACTTCTTAAACTTTCTACAGACATCGCAATTATCAGTTATATCTTCAATTACTGATTTACTTTCTTCATCACATATTCCAGCATCTTGCAATAGCAACATAAAACGGCGATTAGTAGGATGAGCAAATTGCTTATGAACCTTTAGAAGAATAGTACATTTCTCTTTTGAAGACTTGTCATCGATATTAAACAGTACTTGGAACAAGTCTTCAACTGGCATATTAGGATCATCAAATGGAATACAATAATGGCCAGATGATGTGAATTGTAAGTCTATTTCTTGTCCAAATATGGAAGCTCTGTCATGTTCCAGATCTAATATTACTTTGGCTGCTTTTATTGATGTTTTTCCTAGCAATAACGAAATGTCACTATAGTGCAGTTACAGTACAGTTAGCTCCTGAAATTTTGAATGGAAATGTTACTTTTTTTTTAGGTTGCAAACGTTCCCCTCCTCCAAATCTAAAAACTGTGCCACTTACACTAATTAAACGAGCTAGTTTATCTGGACTAAGTGTCTAAATAGCAGTTCATCCATGTTTGTCCAGTAACTGGTGAACTACATGCACTATCTAGAACGGCGGAGTTCATGGCTTCACTAACTAACACTCATTTCCTGAGGCATGTTTCCATGAATAAAACGGCTTCGTCTTTAAGTTCGCTGTTAGATTTTTCAATATTTTCATATGAGTGTGGGCAATCTTTTGCAAAGTGTAAAATAGATTCACATATAATACATTTCATTGTTCTACCATCAGCTCCTACTGGATTTAGAAGACGCTTACTATTTACTTCTGATTCAGATTGTTCTCCATATCCTCTACCACTGAAACATAGTCTTCTACTGCCTGAATACCTAGCATTGTTTCTAGTGAATCTACTACGAACGCGTGAATTGTAACGACCATAACCATATCCTCGTCTCGCAATGTAATACACTTCATTTTCCTCCGCTAAATAAGCTGGTTCTACTTTGGTATTTAGTCCTAAATCTAAAGATCCAGTGGGCATTGATTGACTACCAAAGAATTTCTTTAATGATTGAATCATTTGTTTGAACAAAGCAGTTTCGTTACAGCCTACACCTGTCAATATGAGTTGTCTCTATTTGTGGTCTAAACCTGATCCATCTAACAGTTTGAATGCTAAAACTGCTTCAGGCAAGGTCATATTGTGTTTCTTAGTTTTATACATACATATACATATCCTCTTCTGCTGGTTAGGCTAGTAAGCCTGTAACAGATTTTCACTTTCTTCTTGAACCTGGGTTTCATCAACCTGTTTAACTGATTGGGTGCAGATGGGTGAGCTCGGGAACTGAATTGTGTAGAGGTTCTCTCGGTAGTGCTTATCAATTCTTCCTTTAAAGGCGGTGAGTGTTGGTTCTACTTCGAATAATACTTACCAGATGTACTATTATGATAATGTCTATTATCTAGTCTAGCTCTAAATAAACAATAAAAACTCCGCACTCTCCTGGTCCTGCCCATACTGTGTCCGGGAATACCATAGCCGCAGGTACCGAGTAAATTCCCAATCACAGTCAGATTCGTCTATTTTGCGCTTTTTCATGTTTTTAGAGTGCTCAAATTTTGCAATTTAAGCAGTTAATCGGTTGTGTTAGTCAATTACATCGGTGGATTTATGGAGGAACTCGGAAAATCATCACAGGGGCAGGTTGTATCAATCTAGAATTTATACATTCGTGCCATAATGACTTGAAATTTCCTTAAATTGGCACATTGTTTTAGAATGTTAGCCATTGTTGGAGTCGCTTCTGTACCCGTTAACTTTTGGTTTTAATTCGGGTACTCAGTTAATTTCTCTTGCGACTCGGTTCCTCTAAGATGGATGCGTCCTTGGCCAAGATGGCGGCACCCATGATTTAATTTTCTTGCTTGGCTGGACGGGTCTAGGCACTCTGTTTCGTCGATAATTAGCTCTCGCTTCATTGTCGAGGGTGTTTGTAGCAATCGGCGGTGTAATCTTGGTTGTTTAACGTTAGTTAAAGGCTGACTTGTGTTTTTAAAAATATTTTCACTAAAAAAAGTTTAAAATATCCTGCTTAGACTTGATTATCATTAATCTAAGAGAAAGTTAATGTGTGTTTAAAAATTTTTTTAACTATCAAGTCGATTGTGCGTATTGCTCGTCATCATTTGTCATGTGCAGCGTTTTAATTTTTCTCTGTGTTCGCAGAAACCTAAGAATCTTGACACATTGTGCCAGAAGTGCAACCGGTTCATGAAACGGAAGTATGCTGGACATCACTGCGTGGCGTGCGCTAAGTGTAAGGTTGGGAGCCCTTGTGATGTGTGCGTGAAGTGGTCGTCGGCTATGGTGGCGGAGTTCGACAAGGATCGACGGGCGAGACTGGAGAGGATAGCGAAAGACAAGGCAACGAAGTTGCAGCAGGCGTCGCTGGTTGGACTTGAAGGTCGTCTGAATGACCGGATGGATTCAGCTCTGGGTGTATGGGCGGCCAAGTTCAAGGCGATGTTTGAGTCGTTCCAGTCCACGGTCCCGTTGATGCAGGCTGGTGCAGGACAACCATTAGGTGGTCTGGCTAGTTCTGCGGAGGGTCATGCACCTGTCCCTTCTCTGTCCTTGGCTCAAGAGCCGACGATAGAGGAGGAAGATCTTATGGAAGAGTCCGGCATGCCGGATATTTCATTGTCTGCAATGCCCAGTACATCCCAGGGGTCGCCCTCGGGATTGGTACGGGTTTGCCAGGCGGATGGTGATGTCGACGTTCCGTCGGGCATTTTCCATCCGCTGTTTGTGCAAGCGGAGGGGTCGGCGGAGCCGTGGTTTGCGGTTCCTGCTGGTATCCCGGCGGCGTTGGGTGCGGCTCCTATCGGAGTGACGGCGCCAGCCGTGGGTAAGGCGGTCGTAGTCCCGACTCCCGTGCTGGAGCCGATGGATTGCGGAGAATCCGGGTCTGGCGATTCGCTAGACACCGGTGCTGCTGGTGGTCGCGCTATGGATGCGCTCTGTCTTGGCAGAGACGTGTCTCATAGCGCTCGGCATGGATCGTCGGTGGCCCTCTCATCTAAGGGAGAGAGGGAGGATGAAAACGGCAGTTCATTGATGGACGAGTCCGTTTTCTGCACCGAGGCTGAATGGGTGCAGGTCCTTGGATGGATGTCCGATCGTCTCGGATTGGCATCAGATCTGGGATCTCAGCGCGATCCGGCGATGGAGCGGATGTCAGAGCGAGCGGCTGGCGCTCTGTCAAGTGGCTCTTCTACCATGCCAACACTCCCTTTGGACACGCAGACTTCCGACATGCTGGAAGTTGTGGCATAACGTCTGGTTCAGCCGGACTATGCATTGCCAAAGGCCCCGAAGGGGATAAGGAGTAGGGTCCGTTTTCCGGAGCTGGCCTACCATCAGTACGCCCAGGTTCCACGGCTTTCCGTCGCGGAACGTGAGGTGCTGAATAGGCCGTTGGCTGGGAAGGCTAAGGGGCGGTCGCGTCCTTTGGTTTCTCAGACCAACAAAGACCCGTTCAATGAGCTCACGCTCATTGAGGATGCAGCGAGGGCAGCCATGGCTGCGCTGTCGCACGGGTGTACCGTCCTGCAGGGTATGCTGGCCTGCACGGCGAAAGGTGGACAGGTGCCAGAGGCTGCTCCCGGAGTTATTCGGGACACCATGCGCCTGTCTCAGGATTGCCTGGCCAGGGTGATCACTAGGACATTGGCAGAGCGACGGAGAATGGTTCTCGATTGTGTAGAACCAGGGCCGGAGATGAGGGCTGCATTATCTTCTGCGCCTTTCATCGGTCCAGGCTTGTTCGGCGGCTCGGCACGACAAGCGCTCTCCAAGGTTGCGTCAATGGTGGCGGAGCAAGAAGTGGTCGGCAAGTCGTGGAAGTCGACTAAGTGGACTCAGCCGCATCAGTCCTACCGTCAACATAGACAGGAGCAGCAGAGGCAGCGCCCTAGATCGCCCTTCCGTCCTTCTGACCGTGATGGCCATAGGCCATCCGGATCACACGGTCCTGGCCGTTCATCCTCATACAAATCCTCTAATAAGAGGTCGTATGGGGAGGACAGGAAGGGTGGCGGTTTGGGCCGCGGCGGCTACTGTAAGGATGGCCGTGGCGGCGGTTCCGGACCGTCTCACTACAAGAAGCCGCGGGGCGGCCGTGGGGCTCGTTCCTGACGGGTTTCCGGCGGAACCAGTTCCGGTGGCGTTGGGAACGAATGGAGTCGAGAATCTTCACCCAAGCAATTTAGCGTCTTATCGGCCAATCTTGACCGACAGTTGTGTGCAGATTCCTTCCGTCGGAGGCAGACTTCAGCTGTTCCTAAGCCAATGGGAACAGGTCGTGCGTGACTGTTTAGTTTGTCAGTGGATAAGAAACGGCTACGATCCGGACTGGCTCATCCATCAATCGTTAGTTCTGTTAACCTCGACTCCAATATGGACTCCTGTTCCAAGGGAATCAGATCGTCTAGCATCCATTCGCTCAGAAATAGAATCTTCGTCAGAAGAAGGTGATTCATCTAGTCCGCAATCAGTCTTCACTGGGCTTCTATTCGATCATGTTCCTCGTTCCAAAGCGTACCGGAGGATGGAGACCAATTCTCAATCTCAAACCGTTGAACAAAATTTCAGATGGAGACTAGCAGCGGTAATGACAGGGCTGAGGAAAGGCATGTGGGCAGTGTCGATAGATCTGAAGGATGCATATTTTCATATTCCAATGTCAATTCCTTTTCAGAAGTACCTTCGTTTTGCATTCCAAGACAATGTTTGGGAATTCAATGCGCTGCCATTCGGCCTGACCACTGCTCCGAGGGTCTTCACCAAGGTGGTTCTCGCCATGACTTCTTTACTTCGCAGGAGAAACATAGCTGTTCACACTTACATAGACGACTGGCTGCTGAAGGCGGGGAATCAAGTCACTGCGCAGCAATCTGCAGGTAGTCCTAGCCTTATTAAAGGATCTAGGTTGGATTGTGAATCTAGAGAAATCAGAACTGACTCCATCCCAGGAATTTGTTTATCTGGGGATATTTTTCAATCTCAGGGACGGCGTAGCTTTTCCGGCGGAGAGCAGAGTCAAAAGCCTGATTGCAGTTTTGGAGTCGGTTTCTCTAGGAGCCTATCTGACGGTGCGCCAATTTGTCAGGATACTGGGTTTACTAGTGTCCCTGGAGAAGGTGGTTCCGTATGCGGCACTCAGGCGCAGGCCGATTCAGATGTATTTAATGTCATTCTGGTCTCAGAAAACAGATCCGTTATCTCTGAGGATACCAGTCAAAGAACCATTGATATTCCACCTTCAGTGGTGGTTATCCGAACAGAATCTCCTGCGAGGTGTTCCTCTACAACCTCCTCAACCTCAGATGTCCATCTTCACGGATGCATCGTTGACGGGTTGGGGAGCGGTATTGGACAATCAGTCAGTGTCAGGGGAATGGGATCGGACCAATGCGCAGAAACATATCAATGTGCTCGAACTATTAGCAGTGGTATTTGCGCTTCGAAAGTTTGAGAGTCTTATTCAAGACAAAGTTGTCCTAATAAGGACAGACAACTCAACAGTGGTGTCTTATTTGAACCGCCAGGGCGGGACGAGATCACCAGAGTTGTGCATGATGGTTTGGAACCTTCTGCTGTGGTGCCAAGAGAGGAATATTATTCTTCGGGCAGCACACATTCCAGGAAGATTGAACATCCTAGCGGATGCGCTCTGTCGAAGGACGATTTGTCGTCTGACGGAGTGGCGGCTCAACCAATCGGTAGCGGAGGTTCTATTCAGACAATGGGGCAAGCCAAATATCGACCTGTTTGCGATGAATCAAAACGCAAAGATGGTCACTTACGTGTCACTGATCCCGGACCCGCTAGCGGTAGACGCACTGGCGATAAGTTTGGAAGGAATGTACGCGTATGCGTACCCTCCAACAATTCTCATCCCGAAAGTTCTGGCAAAGATAAGGGAAGGGATGTGCCAAGTACTGCTGATCGCCCCATATTGGCCAGGCCGATCATGGTTTACGGATCTGCTGGACCTTCTGGTTTGCAATCCAATCCCTCTGCCAGACAGAAGTGATCTAATCTCTCAGAACAAGGGTCTGTACCTTCACGAGAGACCAGAAATGTTCAAATTGACTGCATGGATGTTAGCAAGCAGCGTGCAATTGAGGGTGGCTTTTCTGAGCAAGCAGCGAAGTTTGTTGCTTCAGCCAGAAGAGTTTCAACCACAAAGACATATAATTATAGAATCAACAAATTTGCACAGTGGTGTGAGAGAAGAGATATTAATCCCTTTTCTGCATCTGTTCAACACGTAGCAGATTTTATCTGTCATTTATACGAAGTTGACAAACTTGTACCTTCTACCCTAGCAGCATATAAGTCAGCATTAGCTTCAGTCATTCCCAGTCTAGCCATTGAAGGAGTGGAGAATGACACCTTGAATGAAGTTATCAAAGGAATGAGCAATCTGCGACCTAGACAGCCAATTCCTATCCCATCATGGAATCTATCTCTTGTTCTACAGGTTTTAGGGCATCTGTTATGTCGCCATTCGCCACCTATCTCGAAACACGGGGGATTAGCCGGGTGGGAATAGGTCGTAAACACTTCAGGATGAGACGACAGTTGAAGATACTCGAATAGACAATAAGTAAGATCTTCTTCAACTATATCTGTTATTAAGCTTTTATTACTATCCAGAACTATACTTCAAATATATACTTGATTCAAAATAAACTTTATAAACACTAATTAATAATATAACTCTAACAATCTAACTCTGTATCTCTAAATCTAGCTCTCAATCAATCTCTAGCTGTCTCTCTAATTCTAAGTCTAATGCTATCTACCCTATCTCTCTCTAATGCTAACTCTAAAGCTATCTCCCTAATTTACAAAATCATCTGTCTTTTATAACAAGTGGTATCTATGAAAACAGTGATGTCATAAATGTAGTCAAGAGACATGTTTTGGATTCCAAAACATGTCTAAAAGCATTTATAAGAATTAACTAATTTAAATCAATTTATAATAGTTCATTTTAATTATACAGGATTTATAGAAATGAATGAGAAATATAATATAGTTAACCACTTTAATAATTCTAACTAGCAGCAGATATTTTCCCTACAAAAATTAAGTATTAGTAAATCCTGATGACTATTTTGAAAATAATCAAAGTGAAAGTTGTTTGCTTTAGGCAGCAACAACTTTCAGTCAAATCATTTCTAAAATATTCTGCAGGCTTAATATTCCAATATTTCGAAACTATGTGGGAATTCTGAGTGAAAAGGGTCATCAGATTATAAACACACTTAATACAAACAGAATAATAAGCCTACATGAATCAATCTACAGGTATGTGCAAGACTCAAGATATTATCCTTACTACCGGCTTATAGGTATATTGATTGTTCTGACAGGTAATTGGGCTATTGTCCTTGATCCACTATACACTGGGCATGGTCGCACTTGGTTTCACACAGGCTCTGGTCATAACAGCTAACAACATTATATGTAAAATCACTGATATATTATAATCCACTGAAATCTCTATGTCTGACCTAATAGCCCCATGACATATGCTCCCTTTGAACCGATTAGATCTATTGATATTAAACTGTTAACTATTAAATCAGTTTTTGGTTGCAGCAGCGTCGGCGAGAAGGAGAAGCGAAATTCATGCGCTTTCTGCCGAACAAGACCATTTTGTCGTCACGGGTGAAGGTTTAAGACTTCTTCCACGTCTTTGTTTCCTGGCAAAGAATCAGTCACTTAAATATCCATGACAGCCGATCAATTTGCCAAGTTTGACTATACATGACCCAAACTCTTCTGCTTGGTGTCCTGTCAGATGTCTGAAAATGTATAAGAAACGTACTGATGAGTGGAGAGATGACCCGAAATCTCTGTGGTTATGTCTCAAAGCTCCCCATTTACGTGCCTCGAAAGATACTATTTCTCGTTGGATAGTTGACGCTATTCAGATGGCGCACAAAATCGCTACAGGAAAGCAGGTTGATCGTGCGAATGCCCATCAGGTCTGAGCACTAGCAGCAGCATCGGCCCTTTATAAGGGTGTCTCATTAGAGGAGGTGATGTGTGTAGCACAATGGCATGCCGAGTCGTCATTCACTGATTTCTACCTTCGCGACATCTCCAGCACACTTAATCCGGTAGCGTCGCCAATCTGTCGAATATAAACTAAGCCACTTCCGACCACTACTTCGCACACGTCACAAGTCTTCCACCTACACTGAACAAGCGCTATGCACATGACTGAGTACGACCATGGATTGGGCCGAGCTCCTGTGATGATCAAGAACAGATCAAGCACTCAAAATGGTGAGTGTTTACATTAATTAAGTGACTATAAATATGTTTACTTACAGTCGAAATACCAGACTGCTTAGGTAAATAGTCTGGTACAAGAGTATTCTTATCCTCTCAATCAGACATTAGACTCATTCCAATTTGAAAATCTAGTCGATATACTGATTTTTTTCAAAGTTAGAAGTTGTAGTAGCTTCTTTGCACTCTACTGGACTGCCCTAGCTGAGACTTGGGGCTGACATGGGTCTGGTGGGTGTTTCATCCCCATGGACAGCCCTCTGGTTTTGTGCGGACAAAAGAGGGGGGGGGGGCAGCGCAGTCTAGACCATAGAAGTTTAGCACTATGAGTCAGATGGCAGAACCCAAGCGTATGCCATGGTTCTAGTCTCTTCACAACCTTCTCTGTTGGATGGTTGATGAGTGCTGGTTCGAGCCTCACCTCCTCCCACCGGCTTTTCCTGGCTGTCGAAATCCGGAGTTTATCATAATAGTACATCTGGTAAGTATTATTCGAAGTAGAATCAAAAAAGCATCCGCTTTTGTTTCTACGAGAATTCTTAATACTTACCAGATGTACTATGGACCTTCCTCAGCCGCCCCGCTGAGGTGAGGCTGAGCTGCTTTCGCAGTTTGCCAAGGCAAATATAAGACGAATCTGACTGTGATTGGGAATTGACTCGGTACCTGCGGCTATGGTATACCTGACACAGTATGGGCAGGACCAGGAGAGTGCGGAGTTTTAATTGTTTATTTTGAGCTAGACTAGATAATAGACATTATCATAATAGTACATCTGGTAAGTATTAAGAATTCTCGTAGAAACAAAAGCGGATGCTTTTTTGAGGCTGTCACTATGTGATTAGGTAGGCTATTCCAATGCTTGTTCACTCGTATGCTAAAGAACCTCTTTCTGGTATCACTGCAGAAGCATTGTTTGGTGAGCTTGTAACTGTTACCTCTTGTGCGATCACCTACATCTGATGGCAGTAGATGCTCCCGATTGACGTCGTACATATTGTGCGTGTATTTGAAAGCCTCGATAAGGTCTCTGCGAAGCTGCCTATATACTAGACTTGGTAGTTTGAGTGTTCTGAGTCTATCTTCGTATGGCAAATCACTTAGCCCTGTGATCAGCTTTGTCGCTCGTCACTGGACGTTTTCAAGTAACAGCACATCTTTTTTGTACAGTGGAGACCATACCACGTTTCCGTATTCTAGGTGGGGTCGTACAAGGCTTTTGAAGAGCAGTACAAGTGTGACTGGATCTAAGAAGTCGAACGATCTTCTAATCATCCCAAAGATTTTGTTGGCTTTGTTTACGGCTGGCTCTGCATGGCTCTTAAACTTCAGTCCATTGTCAACAAAAACGCCCAGATCTTTTTCACAGATTGTTTCGCCAAGTGTTATGCTTTGACCATTTTCATTCATGCTGTAAGGCTGTTTCTTATTGCATCTACCCAAGTGCATAGTTTTGCACTTGGATGCGTTAAAGCGTAGTTGCCAAGTATTTAACCAATCTTTTAGATGTGTCTGTAGCTGCTGATGGTCCTCTTCTGAAGCTATCTTTAAGTAGAGCTTAGTATCATCTGCAAAGAGCTTTATCATACTGCTTACTACGTCGGGCATGTCATTAATGTAGCAGACGTATAATGACGGTCCCAGCACACTGCCTTGTGGGATTCCACTGAGGACGAGCCCGATTTGAGCTAGAGCCGTTAACGACAACCTTCTGCCTTCTGTTACTCAAAAAGTCTTGAATCCAGCCCAAGGCATCTCCACTGACGCCGTAGCTCTTTAATTTGCTAAGCAATCTCTGGTGTGGGACGGTATCAAACGCTTTGGCAAAGTCAAGGTATATTACGTCGACTGCTCCTCCTTGATCTACAATGTCATTACAATAATCTAAGGTTTCTAACAATTGTGTGATACAGGATCTTCCACTTAGGAAGCCATGCTGACAGTTGGAAATAGTTTGACATATGATTAATGAGCTTATCTCTAATGAACCGCTCCATGACTTTACATGCAACTGAAGTCAGGCTTACAGGTCTGTAATTGCTGGCTGATGATTTACTGCCTTTCTTGAAAATAGGGTTTATTTGACCATTTTTCCATTCTTGTGGGAGAGTTCTATTGTGTAAAGATCTGTTGAACAGTATCGCTAGTGGCCGGGCAATACAATGGCTCATTTCCTTCAGGACTCTTGAATGAAGCCCATCGGGTCCTTGTGACTTTGACACTAGCAGGCTATCCAACCTTTTCTTGATATCCTCTTCCTTGATGGTGAAATTGCTTAATGTACTGCTGGGATCTCTACTGTTGAGCTGGGGTATTGTGGTTAGGTCTTCACGTGTAAATACACTGGCAAAGTAGATGTTGAGTTCTGCCTTCTTTGCATCCATTCTGGTGATTGTACCATCTTCACGTTTCAAATCGGCGATACCTGATGCTGTTTTTAACTTGGAATTTACGTAGCTGAAGAATGCTTTAGGATTAATTTTGGACTTCCTAGCGATGTCTCTTTCAAAATTCCGCTTTGCTTTCCTTACTTCCCATTTTAGCTGGTTTCTGTACTTTGCATATTCATTATAGTGAGTTTCATCACGTGTCTTTCTAAACTGGTCGAATGCTTGCCGCTTACTTTTTACTTTCTCTTGGATACTGGTGCTCATCCAAGCACTTCTCTGTTTGCGTCTAGGAGAGTTGATGATTTTCTTACTGGGAATGCAGTCGTCGACCGAGTCGAGAATTTTCGTCTTAGTTAGTGTCCATGAATCTTCAATGTGCTTTCCATTTAGCTCGGCATCCGAGTCTATTCCTTTCATTGCACTTCTCATCTTGTCATAATTGCCTGTCGTATGATGATTTCTGGGTTTTGCTTGGGCTTACTGGCATATAGCAATTCAATGTGAACAGCAGGGCAATATGGTGGCTCTTGCCTAGTGGGGGTAGGTGTTGCAGTTCACCTATCATATCTTCTTCATTAGTCAGTACTAGATCAAGTGTGTTCGGGTGTTGGTTACCTCTATAGTGCGTTCGGCAGAGCACATGCTGGTGGAGGAAACGGTCTCTCACTGAGTCGAGGAAACGGCTTGCAGGATGTGTAATATCTGATGGCGATGTGCAGTCATTCCAATTTATTTCTGGGTGGTTGAAGTCCCCAGCCACTAAAATGTGACTGTGATGCGATTCATATGCTAGTTTCATCATATCTCTAATATTACTGTCATTCGTAGTTGTGCTGTTGGGCGATCTGTATATACAACCGATTAATATGCTGTCATTATTCCTGAGTTGTGCTTCGATCCATATGGATTCCTGTGCTGATACGGACTCGAAAGTGAACTCTCTGAAGTCGAAAGCTTGTTTCGTATAAATACAAATGCCTCTGGAAGCTGAATTTATGTTGCTAAAGATATCATAACCGTCTACGTTTAATTCTGATATTGAAACTGGATCTCATATTTTTTGGTAGCAACTCAGTAATTGTAATTATGTCAGGATTCTGTTCTTGTATAAGAACATGAAGTTCATTACGCTTGTTCATTAGAGAGTCTGCATTAATTGAAATACATACCAAGCCTATGTAGTTAATGCTGTTGAACATATTTACAAAATTATTGAACTTATTTACATCTGTACTCTTATTCTCTTCTATTTGGACTCTGTGGATCAGCGTGAGCGGACTATCCATCCGTCCGGTGTGATGATCCACCTGACGTTCTCCTTTTTCTGCTTCGATTCCTGTGCTTTGCGGTCTCTTTCTGCCTTCAGCTTCTGGAGCGCTTGTTCTAATCTGGTCATGTCTCTCCTGATGAATATCTTCCTGATGCTGTTGTTGTCGCTTTTTGATAGGTTCTTGGCATGCTTAAGTAACTCGTTTTTTGACGCCAGATCATCAGTAGACACATGCAGCGGCCTAGGCTTCGCATCAGTTAGTTTTTTACCCAAGCGTACCGGCTTCGATACCACAATGTTATGCTCTAACTGTAAGCTTGTACGGCGATCTTTCACTGCTTTTATGTCATCATTCTTTCGTGTGTCTGGGTCTTCTGCCACACTTTCTATTACATTGAAGAGTATAACGTTATGTTTTCTTCTCTCCCTTTCTTCAAGCTCAGTGACGCTCTCTCAGAATAACACCTCTATCCTCCTCTATGACCACTTTGGCCTGGCTCTTAACACTACTGATCTGGTCCTATTCTGTTCCTAGTGGCATTGAACTAGCGTTTGCTTCTAATACTTTTAGTCTGTCTTCTTTATTATCTATTTCATTTTGCAATTTTTCAACCGCTCTGTCAACTTTATCGTTTATGGTCTTCACGTTTGCTGTTACTGTCTGCTTAATACTATCAATAGCCCTGTCCATCTTCATAGATATTTTGTTGATCATGTGGAGCATATTTGTTGCCCCCTCTATTGCAGTGTCTGCAGTACCAATGGATTTGATCTGGTATGTTCCTGTTGAAATTTTCGTAAACTGGCAAGGGTACATTCTCCTATATGGAGCCAACTGGTACAAATATCACATTCAAGGGCCTCCTCATCTTCACTAACTTCACACTTACAATCTCTGGGTAACGTGTTGATGTCATCATTGTCCATGGAAACAGAAGAAAAACCGTCTTACCTTGGGGTCTACTTTGAACGGCTGTTTTCGGATTTATCTCACTTTTGTTTGAATCCTTTGGGTCTTTCGTAGATCTAGCTCTTGTTTTCTTGGCAGCCATTACTTTTAGGACGATGGTTACCCGGATGTAAACTGGTTGACGTTTCCGTTCCGATGGCTGTTACTATGGACGCTATCTGACATAAAGTAGTGCTAAAAATTTAATGATTCGAAAACTCCTACTTGTGCGTTCAGATGAATGTTAATTGAAGAAAGCCAGTAAGGTGTGCATAATCTCCACGCGATCTGATCGTTATTTATGTTACTTTGAGTCTAGATTGCTGAAATTGGTTTCAAAAATTCTCTTCCCGATCAAAGCACATCCGCTCCCATATTTCTTCTTCTTGTTCTTTAATAAAGTTTGTCAAATTCTGTCACATAATTTCCATGGATATTTCTATTGTTTTCTTATATCTATCAAAAGTTGTGTAAGCTTCATATGCGGAGGATAATTCACCTTTTTTATAAATAGCATCCAAAAACGTAATTAATGTTTCTACACCATTATCTTTATGGAGTTCGTCAACTGACAATTCACTGAATACCTTATCACGATCGAATCACGCTCAGGTAAGAACAACGCTAGTGCCGGACCTTCTTTGTTCTTTGCTAAGTCAGTTACAATTTGCCATACCTTAATTTCTTCAACCGCATCGGCTTTAGGGCTTCAATTCATCAAAGATCGGTGGCGATTTGTAACTTCCACTAGACGCCATTTTGTTTGTATTCACAACAACATTCGGTAAGAACGCTAATAACACTATCACACTTCCGAAAATCGCTAACTTTCGCTTTAGATTCATGAAATTTTCACTACTACACATCGAAAGACTACTTTTAACCACGCTCTGCTACCATGATAGAACACTCATGGTAACTTACTTACACGTTAATGTCGCTTCCTCGTATTGATCGGACGCTCGCTTCTCTTCTGTGTCTAAGCCATCATGTGATCCGTACTCACAGAATTCCAAGCCACAGATATTACAGCGTATTGCCGTGTATTAACGAAACTATAGTCACATTTCCGATGTACCGTGTTGTAGAAAATTTTCCTAACTATAACTCAATGTTTAACAGCTTGAACCCCCATTAACTCGACGGCCTGCTCACCCACAAGCTCGCCCACTCCTCCGCTCACTCGCACACACTCATCCAGCCAGCCACCCGCCTGCCTGCTCACTCACTCGCTCGCTCACTCACTCATACACGTACTCACTCAGCCACCTTCCACTAACTCGCACTCACTCACTCACTCACTCACTCACTCACTCACTCACTCACTCACTCACTCACCCACCCACCCACCCACCCACCCACTCACTCACTCACTCACTCACTCACCCCACCCACTCACTCACTCAGCCAACTTCCACTCATTCACTCGCTCACCCACCCACCCACACTCACACATGCTCGCTCACCATCTTACTCATACAATTCCATGTGCTGTGTGTCTTCCACACCATCATATCAACATCTATATCCAATATATGTTGCAATATACACCCACATGTTGATCCATTTGAAGGCAGTTTGGGACATACAGTTGAATGTTTATTAAGAATTCCTGCATGTTCTGTAAATAGCATCTCTGGCGTGGACATGGAGCTTACATAGGCTGAGCTAGGCTTGCTGTGTTTGTATCATTATGTATTTACCTGTCTAGACATGTATGACACAGACCATCTACCTGTGTTACTGCTTATTTTGATGAGTCTTGTGAATCAATTATTAATACAGAACAACGGTTTCAGACCCTCATTCCATTTTGGCTTAACATTGCGAAGGCAAACACGCTATTGTGGCGCCCTCCGATGGAGGTACTGATGTTGATCGCAGAGGTGACGGTGCATTTATCTCAAGTTAACAGTTCATATCTCATGTTTAGTTAATCACACTGGACCCAAAATTGGGTACATACTTCCTTAAGTGCATCATACAATGGTTGGGTCAGTCATTGTGACATTGGTAAAAACTTTGGGGTTTTTTCAATATTAATATTTTGCACTTAGCTCAACTTAGCAGTTCATATCTCATGTTTGGTTACCCGTAATTATACTGGACCCAAACTTGAGCACGCAATTCCTTATAAAGAGAGGGCATGACACAATATCCTTCATGGTCAAAAGATCAAACACAGGTCAAGGTTATTGTGATTTGGTAAAAATTTATTTTTTTCAACATGAAAGTTTTGTGCTTATCTCACGTTTGCTTAGTTAATCATACTGGACCGAGCTTGGATCCATACTTTTCCAGTACTTAGGCCCCATTAAAGTAACAGCTACCGGTCACTATCAATCATAGCTTTCAACGACGTTTGTCTTAATATCCAGTCCAGGACGAGGTGTCTGAACGAGGATGGGCTATAATTTATTGCTATATAATAATTATCCCCCCCCCCCCCGATTTAGCACGCACACACGCACGCACGAACACACACACACACACACACACACACACACACACGTTTTCTTTGGCTAACTACCTTTGCTTGGAATATTGTGACAACTCTTAAGGGAAGGTTGGCTATGGTAGTAGGCAAAATGCACCTTAGTTTGAGGGTCAGTCAGCCCATCTGTCCATCCCTTTGTCTCTGAATTTGTGTCCGTCCGTCCATGCAAATTTTGGGTTTTCGTTCAATAACTATCTTTGCTTGGAGTATTGTGACAAAACTTCATGGGAAGGTTGGCTATGGTAGTAGGGAAATGCACCTTAGGGTCAGTCAGCCCATTCCTCCATCCATCAATCCCTTTGTCTCTGAATGTGTGTCTGTCCCTCTGTGCAAATTTTGGGTTTTCGTACAATAACTTTATCTTTGCTTGGAGTATTGTGAGGAAACTTCATGGGAACATTGGCTATGGTACTAGGGAAATGTACATTATTTTGTGGGTCATGCAGCTCATCCGTCCGTCCATTCATCCCTTTGTCTCTGAATTTGTGTCTCTGTCCATGCAGATTTTGGGTTTTCGTTCAATAACTTTATCTTTGCTTGGAGTATTGTGACGAAACTTCATGGGAACATTGGCTGTGTTTCTAGAGAAATGTACATTATTTTGTGGGTCAGTCAGCTCGTCCCTCCGTCCGGCCATACCTTTGTCTCTGAATTTGTCTGTGTATCCATCCACATATCTATCCAAATCAGTGAGATTATGTCATCCCACGAACAAGGCTGCCGGTGGTGGATTATTTGATTTATATCATCTAGTTTATCATGTGCGCTCAGAAATGGTGGGCTGAACGATGATGACTCGACTTGTTATTGCATCAAGCAAGTATGGGATAATTATATGCATTGAATATGGGTTGGCGGAGTCAGGGTGGACAACAATTTACTGTGTATAGACAGAATAGGTAGGCTTGGCAGAGTGAATATAGGAGATTTCAACTCCAAGCTAGGTAAACTCGGCAAGAGGGGTGGGAACAAGAGTTCATGACTAGCGAGTGCATGGGTCGTATAGAGGGCACACGCAACAGCAATGGAGATGCACTGGTAGCATTCCTCAGGTCCAATGCCCTCTGCGACAAATACACCTTTCAAAGACCCATGTCATCAATGGACAACATGAGCAGGATGTCTCGCTGACCGCAAAGCCCAAACCGGTCAAGTAGCAGCTATCTTCAACTAAATAGCCTTACACTGCAAAACAGAAACAAAAGACCCTGCTTCGCGATGCTCGTCCAGGCCTCAATTCTGACCATAAGCCAGTCGTTACATGCCTTCAGATGAACCATCTCTAGCTAATGTACAGATGCTATACTGGGCAATATGATAGTCACCTATGGCCTACTCAAGCTCATCAGCGACACTGGCACTCAAATTTCAGACAAAAGGTCATTGGGGAGCGCACAGCTAACATCGGCGTCAGCTCCAATCCAAATGAGGCCCTATCTGAAATACTCAAATGTATCTATCTTAAATTAAAATACTAACTAGAATGATGAATCTATGTAAAATCGGAACAATAACAAGCCATAGGCTTATGTCCTGTCAATATGATGATGTATGGAATCATCAGCTACTAGCCCTATCTAGGTACATGCTGAGACCCATGCAGTAGTAACTATCAGCAAAACAAACTGCACTATGGTTGCACCTAACAAAGTGACAACCACACCAAACTACGTATGGAACACAATAACATTCTGCGTCACACCAAACTACATACGGAACATAATAACATTCTGCCCCCTACCAGTGCATGCTTAAAACATCATGCCGTTCAACAAGCAGGTTCCCTAGCAGATGATATCACTGGCTGAAGGACATTTTCTTGGGACTGACCCGATCAAAGTGGACACGATTCGAGAATAATTCAAGGAGCAGTTCACTGACCACGATGATGAACCCTTGCATGTATTTCAGGCGACCCCATGCCATTGCTAACACCAATTGAAGCGCAAGTGATGCGTAAGGTCTCTAAACAGTACACAATTAGTGAGCGATTTCTCCATAATGTCAGCAAATGTGTCAGTATGATGATCAATAAAAAAGATCAGACTGCACCAACACTCCGACTGGGGAGAGAAGTCGTCCCAACACAAGACAGAATGCACCACCTTGGTGTGACAAGACTGATGGCAAAGTGGCCGTGGAACCATTGATTACCAGCACCTCGAGAACTGTGTATGCGCTTATGGGGGTGGGACTGCATGGCAAGCAAGGCATAAGCCCAATGGGGGGCCACAGAATATGGCAGCTCTACGTTAACCCTAAACTAACATATGGGCCTGAAACATGCTGTCTGAGCACCAGCGACATGGCTCTCCTGGAAACTACCCAGAGGAAGAAGCTGAGGTAACTGCAGTCACTGCCCGACAGATGTGCCAATGTGGCAGTATATGCCCTCCTTGTGGCGGCACCAGTAGAAGCGGTGATTGATAGGAAGATCCTTACTCTTTATGGTAACATTTGCAGGAGTGTGTGTTCATTAGAGCATTGATTGGCCCTGCTGTAGAAAGCTTTGAAGGACCTAGCAGCCCCAAACTGGTTTTCAATGGTAAAGCAATTGTTATTCAAATATAACTTTTCCTCGGCATGGTATCTACTAGATGTGCCCATCGCTAAGTCTGGATGGAAAACAATGGTGAAGACAGCGTTAGGTGAATACTGGGCAGAGAAATGGTGGCTTGAGCTCAAAGCAAAAGTGCCCCTACGGTACCTCAACCTATTAGCACTACAGATGGGATGTGTGCACCATGTATGGTCAACAGTACAAATTGATACAAAAGATGTGGAGAAGGCTGTAACGAAGGCCAAAATTCTGACAGGAAGTTACAAGGGAATCGAGTGAAATTCCACCAGCACCAAGTCGATTCTACTTGCCTGTTATGTGGATACGAAGCAGAGGATAGATGTCACATCATTAGCAGGTGCTGCTTCTATGCGGACCTTCATCAGAAGTATGTTGCCTGTGTGTGCACGACACTACTTACCATCCACCATGAAGAGGAGGTAACCAGCTTAATGACTGATCCTGAATCTCTAACTGAGCTGACACTTGATGCTTCTCTAATGATGACCAGTGATGGAGCATAACACGTGATCTCCACTGACAGTGACCTACGATACACAAACCTTGACATAGCCGAAGTACAGTACTGTCACGCCTACTGTGCAAGTGCCCACTCGCTCTCCGAACAGGTTCCCAACATAAAAGCTGAGCCGGTTGCCAATATTAGGTGAGTTGTTCTTACCTCCGAGGTGGTACTGACCCTCGAGTGCCATCTCCAGATCCTTGGGGCCGCTGGTTAGATGCAGTAAGGCATACGACTTCGTTTCCTGTTGATAGAGACAACAATCAACCCGATTGCGTAGCTCACCAAGAACATTGGTCCCAGCCACTATAAGTTTGAAGTCATTTAGCTCACCCACCTGCTGGAACACCCTTCCTTTCTGTACTAAGACTGCCAAAGCTACACAATCCGAGACACCTCGTTGCAATATCAACTCTAGGCGCTGGTTATCTGTGGCCTCGACCTGCTGGTACTCTCGCTCTACATGTAGGATTCACTGTCTAGAATGCTCCCGTTTTAGTTCCTGGTCATTCTCATCATGCCAGACGTGAAGTCCAGGAGAGGTCATCGTTACTCCATCAAGATGTTCAGTGTACACCCGAAGGATCAGCTCATTCCGCATCATGGCTGGGTTCACATGTTTGTTCTCGAAGAGGGAGAAGAGTGGCACAGCGACATGCATTTCTACGTCTGGCTGTAAGCTGAATTCTGTGAAACAGTCATTACATCCGATGGCATAGTACCCCTTCCCCTTTGCATAGTAAGTCGGTCCACGAGCTAGAGGAGCCAGGACTCGATACTCATCGTTTACGTAGGTGGTGTCTAAGGTGGTGTTGTTCTGCACAATCTCCCACCTGCTCACCATCTGCGGGAGCTCTACATCCTTCTCATCAGTGCTCTCGAGCTTAAGCTTGAGCGTCATGCTCCTAAGCTCATGGATTAGTCCCGAGATCATGAAGTCTATGTATCTCCACGCAGTGGAGAGAGGGTTCGCATCATAGATACTAGGTCGAATGACTGTCAGACAGTCCTTCCGAGGATCAGTGTGGTTCAACTGCCCCATCTGGATGCTGTACATACTGCTGCATGTTTAAACGTCTAGCTATGTACAGGTTTAAATAGTGATGTTATTCCCGCAGATCGTCTTTGGAGGGCAGAAACCAGTGCAACCCTCCAAGGCGATGTTTGGTAAAGTTCTCCAGCAGGTCATCTTTGGAGGGCAGGAGAAACCAGTTGGTGGCCACACCGCCTCCAAGAAGAAGAAACCAGTACAGCTGTCGATTGACAGGGTCCGACGACTGCTTTGCGATGTCAACATTATCCACAAGCGAGCCAAGATCCCACCTCCGTCTGATGCAGAGATACTGACTGCCATAGAGGCGACCACACTGGCCCATGGTACGAAGGAATTATTGACTCGGATGCTCTACTGGAAGTTTGACAGTGCCCAGGGTAGGTCACTCAACCTACCCTTCAAATCGGCCTGTAATTCTAGCTCTCCAGAAGGCTAGGGTTGATCCCAAAGATCTGCTAACAGTCAAGAAGTGGGCTGGCGTATTCAGCCTCCACACTGATGATGAACACTGGATGCTGGACAGACTACAGACTGGAGTCACAGATTACTTCCGAGAGGAGATCAGTACAGCTGTCACAGCTGAGGTCATGAGGCTGGGCATGCTGGTGGCCACACCGAAGGTAGAGGGGAGGGGTTGGTCGCTGGCCACAATGAGGCCGTTGAGCACATCTTCAAAGAAAAGAGGTAGGAAGCAGTTAGAGAGTAATCTGTAGGACTTTTTAAATTTCCCCGGCGAGAACTATCACGACTACCTCATCAAACCTGTATTCAAGACAAATGCTAGGAAGGCATGGACGAAGTGGGTCTTCCGCGAGAAGTTACAGAAGAAGAGAGTTGGGGCATCTGATTCTCAATGGATAGTTCTAGAACAGAGGGTGGTGGCAGCTGCCAATCCACAATCCGCGGTTACCACCAAGTAAAACAGGTCAGAACAGAGGCGATATATAACTGTTTTGCTCGATGGCAGCTACCACTCCACGATCCGTTACTCCCACCGAGTAAAACAGGTCAGAACAGAGGTGACCCAGGTGGGCACATGAACATTTTTAATTCTGTATTAGAGGAATGACTTCCTAAGTATATCTTGCAAGATATTATAAAATTGAGAATGTCTATCCTCTGCATTGAAGATATTATTTCCGCTTTTCAAAAAGCTGAGCAATCAGGTGTTCCATTAAGTAATGTTTTACAAATAGACTGGGCCCATATTCGAGCAGGGAAACATAATGTTAAGTACGCGAGTGTCTTTATCATGATAGATGGACATCGTTATCCATTACATTACTGTGTGGCAGCTGCTACCACCCTCTGTTCTAGAAGTCCTAGTATACAACTACTCAGCAGAGACTTCTTACACAATTACACCCCAGACCAAAGAGTAAGAATATAGGATTGCCTGGTCCACCACCCACTAGGATATGTGAACAACTAATATCATCTAAAATACTTCGTTGTGCGTGTGTAAGAACTCCAACATTGCTTAGATACTTTTATAGACTGCTGTGTTCCTGAAGTTTGTAATTCACAGAGCATGCCAGAAACCTGAAGGGACACCTAGCAACCGACACCAATAGCAGAGTGATCTGGGTGCGCCTAATGAAAAGGCGGGAACTACCGAACTGAACTGAACTGAGTAGCAAAATTTGAGACGGAACTCAAAAGTGAAAACTAACATGCATCTGGACCTGTTGACATGAGCAAAGAACTATTCCAATATGCAAGTGACACCAAGCACCTAATCAATTCAGCCTTTTGTAGGCCTATCATTTCACTGGTGCTGTATGCCAAGTCAACCTTATTGAGCTACCCAAGCCCAAGAAGCCACACCCACCCAACCAATCTGCGGCCCATTGTGTCGATGCATAAGAAAAATCCTATCCAATGTTAGCCTATGCCGCACCTAAGGCAAAATCGATGATTTCACTGGATCCTGTCAGAGTGTCTTTAAACGTGGATGCAACTGCACAGACATTGTATGGCTGTCATATTTCAAATGATTTTAGTCATGAACAAACACTGGGATTTCAACAAAGTTGGCACTGAAAAGTCACAAACAACCTTAGACACAAGTAAAATTTAAAAAATCCTAGATATACATCAGGCCAGTTGCAATGGAGATGAGCTGTGGTTAGCAAGACTACTACATGCCGACACCAAGCTGAGTGAGAGTCATGCAAGACTACTATATGCCGACACCAAGCTGAGAGTGAGAGTCAAGCAAGACTACCACATGCCGACACCAAGCTGAGAGTGGGAGTCAAGCAAGACTACTACATGCAGACAACAAGCTGAGAGTGAGAGTCAAGCAAGACTACTACATGCCGACACCAAGCTGAGAGTGAGAGTCAAGCAAGAATGCTACATGCCGACACCAAGCTGAGAGTGAGAGTCAAGCAAGACTACTACATGCCGACACCAAGCTGAGAGTGAGAGTCAAGCGAGACTACTACATGCCGACACCAAGCTGAGAGTGAGAGTCAAGCAAGACTACTACATGCCGACACCAAGCTGAGAGTGAGAGTCAAGCAAGACTACTACATGCCGACACCAAGCTGAGAGTGAGAGTCAAGCAAGACTACTACATGCCGACACCAAGCTGAGAGTGAGAGTCAAGCAAGACTACTACATGCCGACACCAAGCTGAGAGTGAGAGTCAAGCAAGACTACTACATGCCGACACCAAGCTGAGAGTGAGAGTCAAGCAAGACTACTACATGCCGACACCAAGCTGAGAGTGAGAGTCAAGCAAGACTACTACATGCCGACACCAAGCTGAGAGTGAGAGTCGAGCAAGACTACTACATGCCGACACCAAGCTGAGAGTGAGAGTCAAGCAAGACTACTACATGCCGACACCAAGCTGAGAGTGAGAGTCAAGCAAGACTACTACATGCCGACACCAAGCTGAGAGTGAGAGTCAAGCAAGACTACCACATGCCGACACCAAGCTGAGAGTGGGAGTCAAGCAAGACTACTACATGCCGACACCAAGCTCAGAGTGAGAGTCAAGCAAGACTACTACATGCCGACACCAAGCTGAGAGTGAGAGTCAAGCAAGACTACTACATGCCGGCACCAAGCTGAGAGTGAGAGTCAAGCAAGACTACTACATGCCGACACCAAGCTGAGAGTGAGAGTCAAGCAAGACTACTACATGCCGACACCAAGCTGAGAGTGAGAGTCAAGCAAGACTACTACATGCCGAGACCAAGCTGAGAATGAGAGTCAAGCAAGACTACTACATGCCGACACCAAGCTGAGAGTGAGAGTCAAGCAAGACTACTACATGCCGACACCAAGCTGAGAGTGAGAGTCAAGCAAGACTACTACATGCCGACACCAAGCTGAGAGTGAGAGTCAAGCAAGACTACTACATGCCGACACCAAGCTGAGAGTGAGAGTCAAGCAAGACTACTACATGCCGAGACCAAGCTGAGAATGAGAGTCAAGCAAGACTACTACATGCCGACACCAAGCTGAGAGTGAGAGTCAAGCAAGACTACTACATGCCGACACCAAGCTGAGAGTGAGAGTCAAGCAAGACTACTACATGCCGACACCAAGCTGAGAGTTAGAGTCAAGCAAGACTACTCCATGCAGACAACAAGCTGAGAGTGAGAGTCAAGCAAGACTACTACATGCCGACACCAAGCTGAGAGTGAGAGTCAAGCAAGAATACTACATGCCGACACCAAGCTGAGAGTGAGAGTCAAGCAAGACTACTACATGCCGACACCAAGCTGAGAGTGAGAGTCAAGCAAGACTACCACATGCCGACACCAAGCTGAGAGTGAGAGTCAAGCAAGACTACTACATGCCGACACCAAGCTGAGAGTGAGAGTCAAGCAAGACTACTACATGCCGACACCAAGCTGAGAGTGAGAGGCAAGCAAGACTACTACATGCCGACACCAAGCTGAGAGTGAGAGTCAAGCAAGACTACTACATGCCGACACCAAGCTGAGAGTGAAGTTTGCTTCTACTTGTGTAATTTAGTAACCTCCGTCAACATGTTGGCTATGCTACTGTAGAGAGCGTACATCTTTAAAAAATATGTTTGGGTTTGAAAATTTTATTAAAAGCAGAGTTCCATCTGCTTGCTGTGTAACAAACTTGAATAAGTCAAGGGTCTCAGCTGGTACCATAGTTTCTGGCAAGGCGTTCCAGTTCCTGATGGTATGTGGGAAGAATGATTCTTTACGGTACTCTTGAAATGGCAGGTGATGCATGTTTCCCGAGAACCGTTTTGGTGCGATGAATCATTCCTTGTTGACGTGCACATGGTTGTAGGAGATTTTGTACATCATTGCTAGCCGTGGACCTGACTAGAATTTTGTAAGCATCGGTTGTGGTGTTGGTAGAAGCTATGTTAAGATTTCTAAGGAAGCTGAGATTTGTTGCAGATTGTTGAAGTGTTTATTTCACTGTAGGTCTGATGTTATAGTTACACCGAAATATATGGCAGCTTTTACAACGACTAGCGGATGATCGTGCAATATATACTGGTGTTTGATTTGGTGGTGTTTTCTTCTGATAATTAACACATTAAATTTTTGAGAATGGAATTTCGTCAGCCATCCGGCCCCAAAAAAGGGAGATGATCTATCCCCTGTGACTTTTACCTGTTACCTTGCTGCAACCTTGAAATCTCTGCATGAAGATGGCACAAGACCACCCAACCCCCAGTGCCAATACTCACGCTAGAGATGGAATATGCCAACGATGTGGGCGTCATAGTCATGCTAAAGAAACACATTGATGATCTACTCACGGTAGTTGCAAGCTAACTAATAAATAAGAATCTCTATGAATGAATCCAAAACAGAATTCACCCACATATACATATCGACAAAGCAGGAAGCTAAAGGATGACACCACTTCTTGGCAGCGACCCATGAAGGAAAATCATCCTAGGCTCACTGCTCTGCATTACTTTTGTCAAGGGAAACATATCGTTCCCGCCCTTTGGGAAGTTATGGATTCATAGATCATTAATGCCATTGACAAAAAAGACGACTTCTGTACAACGCAACCTGCATATCCTTCTTCTTCTTTTCGTTCGCTGATCATACCGCCAGTCCTGTAAGTGACTATCGACATGATCATAAGCATATCCTTAATGCTGTACAACTGTAGCAGCTGGGCAGCTCCAAAAGCAGCTCTAGACAAACTTGATGCCTGCCACTCCAAACACCTCCACACCATCACTGGACATCGATGGCCGGACAGAATAATTTCCAACAACACACTATGCAAGATGTGTAATACACCGCGGCTCTCCAGAAAAGTCATCCAGCAAAAAATGGTCCATGTTTGTCCATGTGCTATGGATGCCAGAAGACACCCCCCACATAGGGAGCCTGACAATTCACCCTACTGGGAGGCAGTAAATATAAAGCAAGAAGAGGACGTCATTGCATAAATCTGTTATCATGCTGCGAAGCAACCTCAAGAAAACAGGACTATGTACACTCCGGTCAAGAATGAACCTGTGGAAGCTAAAGATTTTGGCAGAGGTCACGACACAGTGGTCAAAAGCGAAGGACTGGTTACAGCTGTATGACGTTTCTACTACTACAGCCGCAGAATATAGTAATCATACATACATTTAATGTTAATATCATTCAATGTACTTACTTTTGTGCCCCATGCACATATTTGTATTTATGTATAAAAATATTTTTTTGGTGATTGAGCAAGGTACAGAAAAGTACATCGTCATTAATGACACATTTGAGTGAAGGGTCAAGGTCACCGTGTCCTTGCTACAACTTAGTTTTTGGCATTAACATTTTGTTTTTAAATAATCAACTTAGCAGGGCCCAAATTTGGACACATTCATGCTTATAATGAGATGGCATAATACAATCATCTTGACACCAGAAGGTCAGTGTGCCAATGACAAAGCTTAGGCGCTTTCTCAACAATAATATTAGTTTTTTCCTCAACTTTACGTTCATATCTCATGTTGGTGTTAATCATACTGCACTCACACTGGGACACATGCTGAGAGGTGACACAAGTACTTTGGGGTCAAAAGGTCATGGTCACTGATTAGTGTATTCTATATTTATTTTATATTTGAAGTCGGGATTCATAGTTATTGCGAAGTTGTAAAGTTGAGCTTCATTGTTGCATTACAACCACATTTTTGGTTATGACATTAAACGTTCTTTAGAATTTTCTCGAATTTCTCTATAGATAATGAAAGATGTTGGTGACCCCTAGTGTACTGTTACGCCCTTTCTTGTGCTACAATATGAGCCAAATCGCACCAGCAGTTTAAGAGATATTCATGGATCCATAATTTGATGTGCTCCAGATCCATGTTTTGACGGATCACGGATACAGCTTGGGAAACCTCTTCGACCTCTTCTAATGACATTAATTAGGGAGCGTCTGATTTGTCAATGTATGTGCAATTCACCCCTCTACCTATTCCAAATAATAGCTTATGTGATAAATAAAATATCAAACTCATTACCACTCTCCCTCTCCCCTCCCCCTCACCATCCCTTCCCCCTCCCTCTCCCTCTCCATCTCTCCCTCTCTCTCCCTCGCTCTCCCTCCCCTCCCTCCCTCCTCCCTCGAAATGGAAGTTGGAATCGATTTCTATCATTTAAAACCTGAATTCATAGAATCCCAATTTTAAGGTAACTCTACAGGAAAACTGTTGAATATTTTGAAACTAATAGTTTAATGGTGGGTGGGTGTTGGGGTGGGTGGGTGGGGTGGGTGTTAACATATTATGTCAGCATTGTTAGCAATGTATACCCCCATACCAGAATAGTTCTATCTGAACCCAATATGTGCAAATCACGTTGTTGCAATCAAAGTTATGACACTTTAAAATGTTCAACGGCGTTGGAGACAATGGAGTAAAAACAATGCTTGTGTGGTTTATTTTGTCCTTACTTATATACTTGTTGTATTCACTGATGATCCATAATGGACGGCTACCTTTGAGCATATGTCTAGTATTTGCATCGCTGTGAAATCACTTCCCTTATCCTTACATCTTGGCAGCTCTCCATGTGTAAAATTTTTGACATTTTTTGAAAAGCTGCGTTTGCACTTGTTGGACAACATCGTCTTACAGTACCATCTCAACAGTGCATGGGCCCCTGATTCACACGCTGTTTTAGCCAGTGCATGGACCCCTGATTCACACGCAGTATTAGTCAGTGCATGCACCCCTGATTCACACGCTGTATTAGTCAGGGCATGGACCCCTGATTCACACGCTATATTAGTCAGTGCATGGACCCATGATTCACACACTGTGTTAGTCAGTGCATGGACCCCTGATTCACACACTGTATTAGTCAGTGCATGGATCCCTGATTTACACGCAGTATTAGTCAGTGCATGGATCCCTGATTCACACGCTGTATTAGTCAGTGCATGGACCCATGATTCACACACTGTTTTAGTCGGTGCATGGACCCCTGATTCACACACTGTATTAGTCAGTGCATGGACCCCTGATTTACACGCAGTATTAGTCAGTGCATGGACCCCTGGTTCACACACAATATTAGTCAATGCATGAACCCCTGATTCACACGCTGTATTAGTCAGTGCATGGACCCATGATTCACACACTGAATTAGTCAGTGCATGGACCCATGATTCACACGCTGTATTAGTCAGTGCATGGACCCATGATTCACACACTATTAGTCAGTGCATGGGCCCATGATTCACACGCTGTATTAGTCAGTGCATGGACACATGATTCACACACTGTTTTAGTCAGTGCATGGACCCCTGATTCACACACTATTAGTCAGTGCATGGACCCCTGATTCACACGCAGTATTAGTCAGTGCATGGACCCCTGATTCACACGCTGTATTAGTCAGTGCATGGACCCATGATTCACACACGGTTTTAGTCAGTGCATGGACCCCTGATTCACACACTGTATTAGTCAGTGCATGGACCCCTGATTTACATGCAGTATTAGTCAGTGCATGGACCCCTGGTTCACATGCTGTATTAGTCAGTGCATGGACCCCTGATTCACACACTGTATTAGTCAGTGCATGGACCCATTATTCACACGCTGTATTAGTCAGTGCATGGACCCAGGATTCACACACTGTTTTAGTCAGTGCATGGACCCCTGATTCACACACTGTATTAGTCAGTGCATGGACCCCTGATTCACACGCAGTATTAGTCAGTGCATGCACCCCTGATTCACAAGCTGTATTAGTCAGTGCATGGACCCCTGATTCACACACTGTATTAGTCAGTGCATGGACCCCTGATTCACACGCTGTCTTAGTCAGTGCATGGACCCCTGATTCACACGCTGTATTAGTCAGTGCATGGATCCTTGCTTTACACGCTGTATTAGTCAGTACATGGACCAATGGTTCCCTGATTCAAACGCTGTATTAGTCAGTTCATGGACCCCTGATTCACACGCTGTATTGGTCAGTGCATAGATCCTGATTCACACGTAGTATTAGTCAGTGCATGGACCCCTGATTCGCACGGTGTATTAGTTAGTGCATGGACCCCTGATTCACACGCTGTATTAGTCAGTGCATGGACCCCTGTTTCACACGCTGTATTAGTCAGTGGATGGACCCCTGATTCACACGCGGTATTAGTCAGTGCATGAACCCCTGATACACACGCGGTATTAGTCAGTGCATGGACCCATGATTCACACACTGTATTAGTCAGTGCATGGACCCATGATTCACACGCTGTATTAGTCAGTGCATGGGCCCATGATTCACACGCTGTATTAGTCAGTGCATGGACACATGATTCACACACTGTTTTAGTCAGTGCATGGACCCCTGATTCACACACTATTAGTCAGTGCATGGACCCCTGATTCACACGCAGTATTAGTCAGTGCATGGACCCCTGATTCACACGCTGTATTAGTCAGTGCATGGACCCATGATTCACACACTGTTTTAGTCAGTGCATGGACCCCTGATTCACACACTGTATTAGTCAGTGCATGGACCCCTGATTTACACGCAGTATTAGTCAGTGCATGGACCCCTGGTTCACACGCTGTATTAGTCAGTGCATGGACCCCTGATTCACACACTGTATTAGTCAGTGCATGGACCCCTGATTCACACGCTGTATTAGTCAGTGCATGGACCCAGGATTCACACACTGTTTTAGTCAGTGCATGGACCCCTTATTCACACACTGTATTAGTCAGTGCATGGACCCCTGATTCACACGCAGTATTAGTCAGTGCATGCACCCCTGATTCACACGCTGTATTAGTCAGTGCATGGACCCCTGATTCACACACTATTAGTTAGTGCATGGACCCCTGATTCACACGCTGTCTTAGTCAGTGCATGGACCCCTGATTCACACGCTGTATTAGTCAGTGCATGGATCCTTGCTTTACACGCTGTATTAGTCAGTACATGGACCAATGGTTCCCTGATTCAAACGCTGTATTAGTCAGTGCATGGACCCCTGATGCACACGCTGTATTGGTCAGTGCATAGATCCTGATTCACACGTAGTATTAGTCAGTGCATGGACCCCTGATTCGCACGCTGTATTAGTTAGTGCATGGACCCCTGATTCACACGCTGTATTAGTCAGTGCATGGACCCCTGTTTCACACGCTGTATTAGTCAGTGCATGGACCCCAGATTCACACGCGGTATTAGTCAGTGCATGAACCCCTGATACACACGCTGTGTTAGTCAGTGCATGGTCCCCTGATTCACACGCTGTATTAGCCAGTGCCATCATGGACCCCTGATTCACACGCTGTAGTAGTCAGTGCATGGTCCCCTGATTCACACGCTGTATTAGTCAGTGCATGGACCCCTGTTTCACACGCTGTATTAGTCAGTGCATGGACCCCTGATTCACACGCGGTATTAGTCAGTGCATGAACCCCTGATACACACGCTGTGTTAGTCAGTGCATGGTCCCCTGATTCACACGCTGTATTAGCCAGTGCCATCATGGACCCCTGATTCACACGCTGTAGTAGTCAGTGCATGGACCCCTGATTCACACGCTGTATTAGTCAGTGCATGGTCCCCTGATTAACACGCTGTATTAGTCAGTGCTTGGACCCCTGATTCACACGCTGTATTAGTCCGTCCATGAACCCCTGATTCACACGCTGTATTAGCCAGTGCATAGACCCCTGATTGACACGCTGTATTAGTCAGTGCATGGACTCCTGATTGACACGCTGTATTAGTCAGTGCATGGACCCCTGATTCACACGCTGTATTAGTCGGTGCATGGATCCCTGATTCACACGCTGTATTAGTCAGTGCTTGGACCCCTGATTCACACACTGTATTAGTCCGTCCATGAACCCCTGATTCACATGCTACATTAGCCAGTGCATAGACCCCTGATTGACTCGCTGTATTAGTCAGTGCATGGACTCCTGATTCACACGCTGTATGAGTCCCCTTAATACGCCTCTCTGTCACTTTGGTGTGCTGGCTTGTCATGGCTTAGAGCAGTATAACATGATATAGTAACTTGAGTCTGAATCAGATTAACGGGTGTGCTTATGCGGATTTCCCGGTGCAGATAGCTGCTGCTTAAATAGGGATCAGACTGGATCATTTCTCTTCAAATGATTTGTCTTACAAAGCCTCTGTTGTTGGTGAAATATGTTCCTATCAACACAACCTGTTGAACAGGAAACGTTTAATAAAGGCTCAGCAAATTTACTTGAGAAATTATCCGCTTCCATGAGGCGTATTCCTTCAATTCTCAGTACCAGTGGTGGCGGGTTTGAAAAAGATGCTATAAAGTATAAAGTGTTGCGTTTTCTAACAGCACAACTAATATCAAGCATGTGATTAGAACCCACGTCATTCTACCATTAGCAAGATGATATTAACTCCCTTGTACCTTCAGAATGACAACAGTGTATCTCGTGCACTCTCACACGCAGTAACAATGACACGCAGCTAGAGCTTGCTAAGCGAGGAAAAGACAACAATATAAAACAACATCCGAAACAAACGCTCAGGTAAACATCACGACATCATCTTCAGGTGAGCTGAGCGCGCTCTTCTCAAATACACGCGGATTTCTTATGTGCCAGATCCTGCCATCTTCTAGCATCATTAACCTGGAGGTATTACCACACTGTTACATTTTGTAAGGGAGACAGAAAACTTCTCAAATATCAGTGGTCTGGAAGTATTGGTCATCTAATATCAGTGACCTGGAAGTATTGGTCATCTAACATCAGTGGCATGGAAGTATTGGCCATCAAATATCAGTGATCTGGAAGTATTGGCCATCTAACATCAGTGACCTGGAAGTATTGGTCATCTAATATCAGTGGTCTGGAAGTATTGGTCATCTAACATCAGTGGTCTGGAAGTATTGCTCATCTAACATCAGTGGTCTGGAAGTATTGGTCATCTAATATCAGTGGCCTGGAAGTATTGGTCATCTAGCATCAGTGGTCTGAAGATATTGCTCAATCACCGCTATGAATAAACTATTGTTACTGGCACTTGGTGTTTTACTCTGTGACATCATAATTAATAATACAGGTGAGATAATCTATAATTAATTTCATAATTAAAGGAATATTCCACGATTAAAATCAGCATTTTAACAACAGTAATCATAGGTTGCAATCTATCGATATTTAGTTATATATATATATATTAAATTTTTCAGGACGAAGGTTATGGGTGGATCCGTAGTTTTAAATTCTGATAGAACTCTGACTAGTAGTTTCATAGATACAACTGTAGAGAAGGGTCGAGATGGTTTATTTGCCATAACATTGTTCAGTCGAATGTATGAAACCGGACAGTCCACCTAATTGGTATGATGGAGGACAAAGAAAAAGACCAAACAAACAAAAACAAACATACGGATAGAGAGGCGGCGGATAAACGATGGTAGCTAGTATGAGTTTGTAATGATGGTAGCTAGTATGGGTTTATGATGATGATGATGGTAACTAATATGAGGTTGTGATGATGGTAGCTAATATGAGTTTGTGATGATGGTAGCTAATATGAGTTTGTGATGAGTGTAGCTAGTATGAGTTCGTGACGATGGTAGCTAGTATGTGTTTGTGATAGTCGCAGCTAGTATGAGTTTGTGATAGTGGCAGCTAGTATGATTTTGTGATAGTGTCAACTAGTATGGGTATGTGACGATGGCAGCTAGTATCAGTTTGTGACGATGGTAGCTAGTATGAGTTTGTGAGATTCAATCATTGAATTCACAATACAGCAAGCAGCTTCCAGATATTATAAAACTGGTACCAATATTGCTAAATGCAGTTCGACTACATAGTGATACATATTGTCCGGAATAATAACTGCGGGCGGATGTAATTATTTTGTCTGTCCACCCGTGCATGCCTGTGTTCGCGTGTGTACAATCTGTGAACATGCGTCTGTCCACCCGTGCATGCCTGTGTTCGCGTGTGTACAATCTGTGAACACGTGTCTGTCCACCCGTGCATGCCTTTGTTCGCGTGTGTACAATCTGTGAACACGCGCCTGTCCACCCATGCATGCCGGTGTTTGCGTGTGTACAATCTGTGAACACGCATCTGTCCACCCGTGCATGCTTGTGTTCGCGTGTGTACAATCTGTGAACACGCGTCTGTCCACCCGTGCATGCCTGTGTTCGCGTGTGTACAATCTGTGAACACGCGTCTGTCCACCCGTGCATGCCTGTGTTCGCATGTGTACAATCTGTGAACACGTGTCTGTCCACCCGTGCATGCCTGTGTTCGCGTGTGTACAATCTGTGAACGCGCGTCTGTTCACCCGTGCATGCGTGTGTTCGCGTGTGTACAATCTGTGAACATGCGTCTGTCCACACATGCATGCCTGTATTCGCGTGTGTACAATCTGTGAACATGCGTCTGTCCACCCGTGCATGCCTGTGTTCGCGTGTGTACAATCTGTGAATAGGCGTCTGTCCACCCGTGCATGCCTGTGTTCGCGTGTGTACAATCTGTGAACATGCGTCTGTCCACCCGTGCCTGCCTGTGTTCGCGTGTGTACAATCTGTGAACATGCGTCTGTCCACCCGTGCATGCCTGTGTTCGCGTGTGTACAATCTGTGAACATGCGTCTGTCCACCCGTGCATGCCTGTGTTCGCGTGGGTACAATCTGTGAACACGCGTCTGTCCACCCGTGCATGCCTGTGTTCACGTGTGTACAATCTGTGAACACGCGTCTGTCCACCCGTGCATGCCTGTGTTTGCGTGTGTACAATCTGTGAACACACGCCTGTCCACCCGTGCATGCCTGTGTTCGCGTGTGTACAAACTGTGAACATGCGTCTGTCCACCTGTACATGCCTGTGTTCGCGTGTGTACAATCTGTGAACATGCGTCTGTCCACCCGTGCCTGCCTGTGTTCGCGTGTCTACAATCTGTGAACATGCGTCTGTCCACCCGTGCATGCCTGTGTACAATCTGTGAACATGCGTCTGTCCACCCGTGCATGCCTATGTTCACGTGTGTGCAATCTGTGAACATGCGTCTGTCCACCCGTGCATGCCTGTGTTCGCGTGTGTACAAGCTGTGAACATGCGTCTGTCCACCCGTGCATGCCTGTGTTCGCGTGTGTACAATCTGTGAACATGCGTCTGTCCACCCGTGCATGCCTGTGTTCACGTGTGTACAATCTGTGAACACGCGTCTGTCCACCCGTGCATGCCTGTGTTTGCGTGTGTACAATCTGTGAACACACGCCTGTCCACCCGTGCATGCCTGTGTTCGCGTGTGTACAAACTGTGAACATGCGTCTGTCCACCTGTACATGCCTGTGTTCGTGTGTGTACAATCTGTGAACATGCGTCTGTCCACCCGTGCCTGCCTGTGTTCGCGTGTCTACAATCTGTGAACATGCGTCTGTCCACCCGTGCATGCCTGTGTACAATCTGTGAACATGCGTCTGTCCACCCGTGCATGCCTATGTTCACGTGTGTGCAATCTGTGAACATGCGTCTGTCCACCCGTGCATGCCTGTGTTCGCGTGTGTACAATCTGTGAACATGCGTCTGTCCACCCGGGCTTGCCTGTGTTCGCGTGTGTACAATTTGTGAACACGCGCCTGTCCACCCGTGCATGCCTGTGTTCACGTGTGTACAATCTGTAAACATGCGGCTCTCCTCCCATGCATGCCTGTATTCGCGTGTGTACAATCTGTGAACATGCGTCTGTCCACCCGTGCATGCCTGTGTACAATCTGTGAACATGCGTCTGTCCACCCGTGCATGCCTGTGTTCGCGTGTGTACAATCTGTGAACATGCGTCTGTCCACCCGTGCTTGCCTGTGTTCGTGTGTGTACAATCTGTGAACATGCGTATGTCCACCCGTGCATGCCTGTGTTCACGTGTGTACAATCTGTGAACAGGTGTATGTCCACCCGTGCATGCCTGTGTTTGCGTGTGTACAATCTGTGAACATGCGGCTCTCCTCCCATGCATGCCTGTGTTCACGTGTGTACAATCTGTCAACACGCGGCTGTCCTCCCGTGCATGCCTGTTCGCATGTGTACAGTCTGTCATGTGCGTGCGTGCGTGCGTGCGTGCAACTAGAGCCGAATTTCACTTCCTGTTTCTTTCATAATATTGTTTCAAGATGATATGTGAAAATTCGCCATACAGCAAACTGAAACTCGCCTTTTAGCTCACGCCACGAAACTTGAGCACTATGAAAGGTAATTTTAGGGATAGAAATGTCATTATTGTAAGTTATCTATCGGAGATTTATATTCATCATTACTTTTACTTTTTACAGCTGCCATTACAAACCATTGTTTGTGTCTATTCACCATTACTTTCACTTCTTACAGCTGTCATTTCAAACCATTATTTGTGTCTATTCACCATTACTTTCGATTCTTACAGCTGTCATTACAAACCATTATTTGTGTCTATTCACCATTACTTTCACTTCTTACAGCTATCATTACAAACCATTGTTTGTATCTATTCACCATTACTTTCGCTTCTTACAGCTGCCATTACAAACCAGTGTTTGTGTCTATTCACCATTGATTTCGCTTGTTACAGCTGCCATTACAAACCATTGTTTGTGTCTAGTCAGCATGACTTTCACTTCTTACAGCTTTCATTGCAACCCATTGTTTGTGTCTATTCACCATCACTTTCACTTCTTACAGCTGTCATTACAAACCATTGTTTGTATCTATTCACCATTACTTTTACTTCTTACAGCTGCCATTACAAACCATTGTTCCTGTCTATTCACCATTATTTTCGCTTCTTACAGCTGTCATTGTTTGTGTCTATTCACCATTACTTTCACTTCTTACAGGTACCATTGTTTGTATCTATCCACCATTGCTTTCGCTTCTTACAGCTGCCATTACAAACCATTGTTTGTGTCTATTCACCATTACCTTCGCTTCTTACAGCTACCATTACAAACCATTATTTGTGTATATTCACCATTACTTTGGCTTCTTACAGCTCCCATTGTTTGTGTCTATTCACCATTACTTTCGCTTCTTACAGATGCCATTACAAACCATTATTTGTGTATATTCACCATTACTTTCGCTTCTTACAGCTACCATTGTTTGTGTCTATTCACCATTACTTTCGCTTCTTACAGCTGCCTTTACAAACCATTGTTTGTGTCTATTCACCATTACTTTCGATTCTTACAGCTGTCATTACAAACCATTGTTTGTGTCTATTCACCATTACTTTCACGTCTTACATCTGTCATTGCAAACCATTGTCTGTATCTATTCACCATTACGTTCGCTTCTTACAGCTACCATTGTGTGTGTCTATTCACCATTACTTTCGCTTCTTACAGCTGCATACAAACCATTGTTTGTGTCTATTCACAATTACTTTCACTTGTTACAGCTGCCAATACATACCATTGTTTCTGTTTATTCACTATTACTTTCACTTCCTACAGCTGCCATTACAAACCATTGTTTGTGTCTATTCACCATTACTTTCGCTTCTAACAGCTGCCAGTACAAACCATTGTTTGTGTCTATTCACCATTAATTTTACTTCTTACAGCTTCCATTACAAACCATTGTTCCTGTCTATTCACCATTATTTTCGCTTCTTACAGCTGTCATTACAAACCATTGTTTGTGTCTATGCACCAGTACTTTCGCTTCTTACAGCTGCCATAACAAATTATTGTTTGTGTCTATTCACCATGACTCACTTCTTACAGCTGCCATTACAAACCATTGTTTGTGTCTATTGACCATTACTTTGACTTCTTACAGCTGCCATTACAAACCATTGTTTGTGTCTATTGACCATTACTTTCACTTCTTACAGCTGTCATTACAAACCATTGTTTGTGTCTATTCACCATTACTTTCACTTTTTACAGCTGCCATTACAAACAATTGTTTGTGTCTATTCACCATGACTTTCACGTTTTACAGCTGCCATTACAAACCATTGTTTGTGCCTATTCACCATTACTTTCACTTCTAACAGCTGTCATTACAAACCATTGTTTGTGTCCTTTCTCCATGACTTTTGCTTCTTACAGCTGCCATTACAAACCATTGTTTGTGTCTATTCACTATGACTTTCACTTCTTACAGCTGTCATTACAAACCATTGTGTGTGTCTATTCACCA
This sequence comes from Chaetoderma sp. LZ-2023a, assembly GCA_034401795.1. Classification (NCBI taxonomy): domain Eukaryota; kingdom Metazoa; phylum Mollusca; class Caudofoveata; order Chaetodermatida; family Chaetodermatidae; genus Chaetoderma; species Chaetoderma sp. LZ-2023a. The sequence goes on from CM067362.1 coordinate 2,691,069, forward strand.
TGGCTTGCTTCTTACAGCTGCCATTACAAGCCTTTGTTTATGTCTATTCACCATGACTTTCACTTCTTACAGCTGCCATTACAAACCATTGTTTGTGTCTGTTCACCATTACTTTTACTTCTTACAGCTGCCATTACACACCATTGTTTGTGTCTATTCACCATTACTTTCACTTCTTACAGCTGTCATTACAAACAGTGTTTGTGTCTATTCACCATTACTTTCACTTCTTACAGCTGTCATTACAAACCAGTGTTTGTGTCTATTCACCATGACTTTCACTTCTTACAGCTGTCATTACAAACCATTGTTTGAGTATATGAACCATTACTTTCGCTTTCGCTTCTTACAGCTGTCATTACAAACCAGTGTTTGTGTCTATTCACCATTACTTTCACTTGTTACAGCTGCCATTACAAACCATTGTTTGTGTCTATTCACCATTACTTTCACATCTTACAGCTGTCATTACAAACAGTGTGTGTGGCTATTCACCATTACTTTCACTTCTTACAGCTGTCATTACAAACCATTGTTTGTGTCTATTCACCATTACTTTCACTTGTTACAGCTGCCATTACAAACCATTGTTTGTGTCTATTCACCATGACTTTTGCTTCATACAGCTGCCATTACAAACCGTTGTTTGTGGCTATTCACCATGACTTTCACTTCTTACAGCTGTCATTACAAACAGTGTTTGTGTCTATTCACCATTACTTTCACTTCTTACAGCTGTCATTACAAACCATTGTTTGAGTATATGCACCATTACTTTCGCTTGCGCTTCTTACAGCTGCCATTACAAGCATTTGTTTATGTCTATTCACCATGACTTTCACTTCTTACAGCTGCCATTACAAACCATTGTTTGTGTCTGTTCACCATTACTTTTACTTCTTACAGCTGCCATTACACACCATTGTTTGTGTCTATTCACCATTACTTTCAATTCTTACAGCTGTCATTACAAACAGTGTTTGTGTCTATTCACCATTACTTTCACTTCTTACAGCTGTCATTACAAACCAGTGTTTGTGTCTATTCACCATGACTTTCACTTCTTAGAGCTGTCATTACAAACCATTGTTTGAGTATATGAACCATTACTTTCGCTTTCGCTTCTTACAGCTGTCATTACAAACCAGTGTTTGTGTCTATTCACCATTACTTTCTCTTGTTATTGCTGCCATTACAAACCATTGTTTGTGTCAATTCACCATTACTTTCACTTGTTACAGCTGTCATTACAAACAGTGTTTGTGTCTAATCACCATTACTTTCGATTCTTACAGCTGTCATTACAAACCATTGTTTGTGTCTATTCACCATTACTTTCACTTGTTACAACTGCCATTACAAACCATCGTTTGTGTCTATTCACCATTACTTTCACTTCTTACAGATGTCATTACAAACAGTGTTTGTGTCTATTCATCATTACTTTTACTTGTTACAGCTGCCATTACAAACCATTGTTTGTGTCTATTTACCATTACCTTAACTTCTTACAGCTGTCATTACAAACAGTGTTTGCGGCTATTCACCATTACTTTCACTTTTTACAGCTGTCATTACCAACCATTGTTTGTGTCTATTCACCATTACATTCACTTGTTACAGCTGCCATTACAAACCATTGTTTGTGTCTATTCAACATGACTTTCACTTCTTACAGCTGTCATTACAAACCATTGTTTGTGTCTATTCACAATGGCTCGCTTTTTACAGCTGCCATTACACACCTTTGTTTATGTCTATTCACCATGACTTTCACTTCTTACAGCTGCCATTACAAACCATTGTTTGTGTCTATTCACATTTACTTTCGCTTCTTACAGCTGCCATTACAAACCATTGTTTGTGTCTATTCACAATTACTTTCACTTCTTACAGCTACAATTACAAACCATTGTTTGTGTCTATTCACCATTACCTTCGCTTCTTACAGCTACCATTACAAACCATTATTTGTGTATATTCACGATTACTTTCGCCTCTTACAGCTCCCATTGTTTGTGTCTATTCACCATTACGTTAGCTTCTTACAGCTGTCATTACAAACAATTATTTGTGTATATTCACCATTACTTTCGCTTCTTACAGCTACCATTGTTTGTGTCTATTCACCATTACTTTGGCTTCTTACAGCTGCCTTTACAAACCATTGTTTGTGTCTATTCACCATTACTTTCGATTCTTAAAGCTGTCATTACAAACCATTGTTTGTGTCTATTCACCATTACTTTCACGTCTTACAGCTGTCATTACAAACCATTGTCTGTATATATTCACCATTACATTCGCTTCTTACAGCTCCCATTGTTTGTGTCTATTCACCATTACTTTCGCTTCTCACAGCTGCATACAAACCATTGTTTGTGTCTATTCACAATTACTTTCACTTGTTACAGCTGCCAATACATACCATTGTTTCTGTTTATTCACTATTACTTTCGCTTCCTACAGCTGCCATTACAAACCATTGTTTGTGTCTATTCACCATTACTTTCTCTTCCTACCGCTGCCATTACAAGCCTTTGTTTATGTCTATTCACCATGAATTTCACTTCTTACAGCTGCCATTACAAACCATTGTTTGTGTCTGTTCACCATTACTTTTACTTCTTACAGCTGCCATTACACACCATTGTTTGTGTCTATTCACAATTACTTTCACTTCTTACAGCTACCATTACAAACCATTATTTGTGTATATTCACGATTACTTTCGCCTCTTACAGCTCCCATTGTTTGTGTCTATTCACCATTACTTTAGCTTCTTACAGCTGCCATTACAAACCATTATTTGTGTCTATTCACCATTACTTTCGATTCTTACAGCTGTCATTACAAACCATTGTTTGTGTCTATTCACCATTACTTTCGCTTCTTACAGCTGTAATTACAAACCATTGTTTCTGTCTATTCACCATTACGTTCGCTTCTTACAGCTCCCATTGTTTGTCTATTCACCATTACTTTCGCTTCTTACAGCTGCATACAAACCATTGTTTGTGTCTATTCACCATTACTTTCACTTGTTACAGCTGCCAATACATACCATTGTTTCTGTTTATTCACTATTACTTTCGCTTCCTACAGCTGCCATTACAAACCATTGTTTATGTCTATTCACCATTACTTTCTCTTCCTACAGCTGTAATTACAAACCATTGTTTGTGTCTATTCACCATGACTTTCACTTCTTACAGCTGTAATTACAAACCATTGTTTGTGTCTATGCACGATTACTTTCGTTTCTTACAGCTGCCATTACAAATTATTGTTTGTGTCTATTCACCATGACTCAATTCTTACAGCTGCCATTACAACCCATTGTTGTGTCTACTCACCATTACTTTCACTTCTTGCAGCTGCCATTACAAACCATTGTTTGTGTCTATTCACCATGAATTTTACTTCTTACAGCTTCCATTACAAACCATTGTTCCTGTCTATTCACCATTACTTTCACTTCTAACAGCTGTCATTACAAACCATTGTTTGTGTCTATTCACCATGACTTTTGCTTCTTACAGCTGCCATTACAAACCATTGTTTGTGTCTATTCACCATGACATTCACTTCTTACAGCTGTCATTACAAACCATTGTTTGTGTCTATTCACCATGGCTCGCTTCTTACAGCTGCCATTACAAGCTTTTGTTTATCTCTATTCACCATGACCTTCCCTTCTTACAGCGGTAATTACAAGCCATTGTTTCTGTCTATTCACCATTACGTTCGCTTCTTACAGCTCCCATTGTTTGTGTCTATTCACCATTACTTTCGCTTCTTACAGCTGCATACAAACCATTGTTTGTGTCTATTCACAATTACTTTCACTTGTTACAGCTGCCAATACATACCATTGTTTCTGTTTATTCACTATTACTTTCGCTTCCTACAGCTGCCATTACAAACCATTGTTTGTGTCTATTCACCATGACTTTCACTTCTTACAGCTGTCATTACAAACCATTGTTTGTGTCTATTCAGCATTACTTTCACTTTTTACAGCTGCCATTACAAACCATCGTTTGTGTCTATTCACCATGACTTTCACTTCTTACAGCTGCCATTACAAACCATTGTTTGTGCCTATTCACCATTACTTTCATTTCTAGCAGCTGTCATTACAAACCATTGTTTGTGTCTATTCACCATGACTTTTGCTTCTTACAGCTGCCATTACAAACCATTGTTTGTGTCTATTCACCATGACTTTCACTTCTCCCAGCTGTCATTACAAACCATTGTTTGTGTCTATTCACCATGGCTTGCTTCTTACAGCTGCCATTACAAACCATTGTTTGTGTCTGTTCACCATTACTTTTACTTCTTACAGCTGCCATTACACACCATTGTTTGTGTCTATTCACCATTACTTTCACTTCTTACAGCTGTCATTACAAACAGTGTTTGTGTCTATTCACCATTACATTCACTTCTTACAGCTGTCATTACAAACCAGTGTTTGTCTCTATTCACCATGACTTTCACTTCTTACAGCTGTCATTACAAACCATTGTTTGAGTATATGAACCATTACTTTCGCTTTCGCTTCTTACAGCTGTCTTTACAAACCAGTGTTTGTGTCTATTCACCATTACTTTCACTAGTTACAGCTGCCATTACAAACCATTGTTTGTGTCTATTCACCAATACTTTCACTTGTTACAGCTGTCATTACATACAGTGTTTGTGTCTATTCACCATTACTTTCGATTCTTACAGCTGTCATTACAAAACATTGTTTGTGTCTATTCACTATTACTTTCACTTGTTACAACTGCCATTACAAAACATTGTTTGTGTCTATTCACCATTACTTTCAATTCTTACAGCTGTCATTACAAACAGTGTTTGTGTCTATTCACCATTACTTTCACTTGTTACAGCTGCCATTACAAACCATTGTTTGTGTCTATTCACAATTACTTTCACTTCTTACAGCTACCATTACAAACCATTGTTTGTGTCTATTCACCATTACTTTCACTTCTTACAGCTGTCATTACAAACAGTGTTTTGTCTATTCACCATTACCTTCGCTTCTTACAGCTACCATTACAAACCATTGTTTGTGTCTATTCACCATGACTTTTGCTTCTTACAGCTGCCATTACAAACCATTGTTTGTGTCTATTCACCATGACATTCACTTCTTACAGCTGTCATTACAAACCATTGTTTGTGTCTATTCACCATGGCTCGCTTCTTACAGCTGCCATTACAAGCTTTTGTTTATCTCTATTCACCATGACCTTCCCTTCTTACAGCTGTAATTACAAGCCATTGTTTCTGTCTATTCACCATTACGTTCGCTTCTTACAGCTCCCATTGTTTGTGTCTATTCACCATTACTTTCGCTTCTTACAGCTGCATACAAACCATTGTTTGTGTCTATTCACAATTACTTTCACTTGTTACAGCTGCCAATACATACCATTGTTTCTGTTTATTCACTATTACTTTCGCTTCCTACAGCTGCCATTACAAACCATTGTTTGTGTCTATTCACCATGACTTTCACTTCTTACAGCTGTCATTACAAACCATTGTTTGTGTCTATTCAGCATTACATTCACTTCTTACAGCTGTCATTACAAACCAGTGTTTGTCTCTATTCACCATGACTTTCACTTCTTACAGCTGTCATTACAAACCATTGTTTGAGTATATGAACCATTACTTTCACTTCTAGCAGCTGTCATTACAAACCATTGTTTGTGTCTATTCACCATGACTTTTGCTTCTTACAGCTGCCATTACAAACCATTGTTTGTGTCTATTCACCATGACTTTCACTTCTCACAGCTGTCATTACAAACCATTGTTTGTGTCTATTCACCATGGCTTGCTTCTTACAGCTGCCATTACAAGCCTTTGTTTATGTCTATTCACCATGAATTTCACTTCTTACAGCTGCCATTACAAACCATTGTGTGTGTCTGTTCACCATTACTTTTACTTCTTACAGCTGCCATTACACACCATTGTTTGTGTCTATTCACCATTACTTTCACTTCTTACAGCTGTCATTACAAACAGTGTTTGTGTCTATTCACCATTACATTCACTTCTTACAGCTGTCATTACAAACCAGTGTTTGTCTCTATTCACCATGACTTTCACTTCTTACAGCTGTCATTACAAACCATTGTTTGAGTATATGAACCATTACTTTCGCTTTCGCTTCTTACAGCTGTCTTTACAAACCAGTGTTTGTGTCTATTCACCATTACTTTCACTAGTTACAGCTGCCATTACAAACCATTGTTTGTGTCTATTCACCATTACTTTCACTTGTTACAGCTGTCATTACATACAGTGTTTGTGTCTATTCACCATTACTTTCGATTCTTACAGCTGTCATTACAAAACATTGTTTGTGTCTATTCACTATTACTTTCACTTGTTACAACTGCCATTACAAAACATTGTTTGTGTCTATTCATCATTACTTTCAATTCTTACAGCTGTCATTACAAACAGTGTTTGTGTCTATTCACCATTACTTTCACTTGTTACAGCTGCCATTACAAACCAACAAATAAATAAATAAACTATTGGATATTTTGAAGCTAGTTTGTCTGAGTGCTGTATCTGCCTAAGGCAGAAACGACACCCAGTCAAATTAGTTTCAAAATACTCAACAGCATGTTTATTACATTAGCATAGAATTACAAATACATACTTATTATTGTCGTCTTTCCGCCATTTGATATTTGATATTGAAATGGTTGAAAATAGGTTTTCATTGCAACAATTATGTATAGTTTTGTATATATTTTGTGCATGATTTGTAAATTTTGTAAATATAATTCTAATTAGTTCATATAGTTATTTGGCGAGGGCGTCAGGGAGATCAGGGCATTGCTCTGAAGATTTACCCTCGATAAATAAAGATTCTTATCTTATCTTATCTTATCTTATCTTATTGTTTGTGTCTATTCACAATTACTTTCACTTCTTACAGCTACCATTACAAACCATTGTTTGTGTCTATTCACCATTACCTTCGCTTCTTACAGCTACCATTACAAACCATTATTTGTGTATATTCACGATTACTTTCGCCTCTTACAGCTCCCATTGTTTGTGTCTATTCACCATTACTCTAGCTTCTTACAGCTGCCATTACAAACCATTATTTGTGTATATTCACCATTACTTTCGCTTCTTACAGCTACCATTGTTTGTGTCTATTCACCATTACTTTCGCTTCTTACAGCTGCCTTTACAAACCATTGTTTGTGTCTATTCACCATTAATTTCGATTCTTACAGCTGTCCTTACAAACCATTGTTTGTGTCTATTCACCATTACTTTCGCTTCTTACAGCTGTAATTACAAACCATTGTTTCTGTCTATTCACCATTACGTTCGCTTCTTACAGCTCCCATTGTTTGTGTCTATTCACCATTACTTTCGCTTCTTAGAGCTGCATACACACCATTGTTTGTGTCTATTCACCATTACTTTCACTTGTTACAGCTGCCAATACATACCATTGTTTCTGTTTATTCACTATTACTTTCGCTTCCTACAGCTGCCATTACAAACCATTGTTTGTGTCTATTCACCATTACTTTCTCTTCCTACAGCTGTAATTACAAACCATTGTTTGTGTCTATTCACCATTACTTTCGTTTCTTACAGCTGCCATTACAAATTATTGTTTGTGTCTATTCACCATGACTCAATTCTTACAGCTGCCATTACAAACCATTGTTGTGTCTACTCACCATTACTTTCACTTCTTGCAGCTGCCATTACAAACCATTGTTTGTGTCTATTCACCATGAATTTTACTTCTTACAGCTTCCATTACAAACCATTGTTCCTGTCTATTCACCATTACTTTCACTTCTAACAGCTGTCATTACAAACCATTGTTTGTGTCTATTCACCATGACTTTTGCTTCTTACAGCTGCCATTACAAACCATTGTTTGTGTCTATTCACCATGACTTTCACTTCTTAGAGCTGTCATTACAAACCATTGTTTGTGTCTATTCACCATGGCTCGCTTCTTACAGCTGCCATTACAAGCTTTTGTTTATGTCTATTCACCATGGCTTTCCCTTCTTACAGCTGTAATTACAAGCCATTGTTTCTGTCTATTCACCATTGCGTTCGCTTCTTACAGCTCCCATTGTTTGTGTCTATTCACCATTACTTTCGCTTCTTACAGCTGCATACAAACCATTGTTTGTGTCTATTCACAATTACTTTCACTTGTTACAGCTGCCAATACATACCATTGTTTCTGTTTATTCACTATTACTTTCACTTCCTACAGCTGCCATTACAAACCATTGTTTGTGTCTATTCACCATGACTTTCACTTCTTACAGCTGTCATTACAAACCATTGTTTGTGTCTATTCAGCATTACTTTCACTTTTTACAGCTGCCATTACAAACCATCGTTTGTGTCTATTCACCATGACTTTCACTACTTACAGCTGCCATTACAAACCATTGTTTGTGTCTATTCACCATGACTTTCACTTCTCACAGCTGTCATTACAAACCATTGTTTGTGTCTATTCACCATGGCTTGCTTCATACAGCTGCCATTACAAGCCTTTGTTTATGTCTATTCACCATGAATTTCACTTCTTACAGCTGCCATTACAAACCATTGTTTGTGTCTGTTCACCATTACTTTTACTTCTTACAGCTGCCATTACACACCATTGTTTGTGTCTATTCACCATTACTTTCACTTCTTACAGCTGTCATTACAAACAGTGTTTGTGTCTATTCACCATTACATTCACTTCTTACAGCTGTCATTACAAACCAGTGTTTGTGTCTATTCACCATGACTTTCACTTCTTACAGCTGTCATTACAAACCATTGTTTGAGTATATGAACCATTACTTTCACTTTCGCTTCTTACAGCTGTCTTTACAAACCAGTGTTAGTGTCTATTCACCATTACTTTCACTTGTTACAGCTGTCATTACATACAGTGTTTGTGTCTATTCACCATTACTTTCGATTCTTACAGCTGTCATTACAAAACATTGTTTGTGTCTATTCACTATTACTTTCACTTGTTACAACTGCCATTACAAAACATTGTTTGTGTCTATTCACCATTACTTTCACTTCTTACAGCTGTCATTACAAACAGTGTTTGTGTCTATTCACCATTACTTTCACTTCTTACAGCTGTCATTACAAGCCATTGTTTGTGTATATTCACCATTACTTTCACTTCTTACAGTTGCCATTACACACCATTGTTTGTGTCTATTCACCATGACTTTCACTTCTTACAGCTGTCATTACAAACCATTGTTTGTGTCTATTCACCATGGCTCGCTTCTTACAGCTGCCATTACAAGCCTTTGTTTATGTCTATTCACCATGACTTTCACTTCTTACAGCTGCCATTACAAACCATTGTTTGTGTCTGTTCACCATTACTTTTACTTCTTACAGCTGCCATTACACGCCATTGTTTGTGTCTATTCACCATTACTTTCACTTCTTACAGCTGTCATTACAAACAGTATTTGTGTCTATTCACCATTACTTTCACTTCGTACAGCTGTCATTACAAACCAGTGTTTGTGTCTATTCACCATGACTTTCGCTTTCGCTTCTTACAGCTGTCATTACAAACCAGTGTTTGTGTCTATTCACCATTACTTTCACTTGTTACATCTGCCATTACAAACCATTGTTTGTGTCTATTCACCATTACTTTCACTTGTTACAGCTGTCATTACAAACAGTGTTTGTGTCTATTCACCATTACTTTCACTTGTTACAGCTGCCGTTACAAACCATTGTTTGTGTCTATTCACCATTACTTTCACTTGTTACAGCTGTCATTACAAACAGTGTTTGTGTCTATTCACCATTACTTTCGATTCTTACAGCTGTCATTACAAACCATTGTTTGTGTCTATTCACCATTACTTTCACTTGTTACAACTGCCATTACAAACCATTGTTTGTGTCTATTCACCATTACTTTCACTTCTGACAGCTGTCATTACAAACAGTGTTTGTGTCTATTCACCATTACTTTCGCTTGTTACAGCTGCCATTACAAACCATTGTTTGTGTCTATTCACCATTACTTTCACTTCTTACAGCTGTCATTACAAACCATTGTTTGTGTCTATTCACAATGGCTCGCTTTTTACAGCTGCCATTACACACCTTTGTTTATGTCTATTCACCATGACTTTCACTTCTTACAGCTGCCATTACAAACCATTGTTTGTGTCTATTCACATTTACTTTCGCTTCTTACAGCTACCATTACAAACCATTATTTGTGTATATTCACGATTACTTTCGCCTCTTACAGCTCCCATTGTTTGTGTCTATTCACCATTACTTTAGCTTCTTACAGCTGCCTTTACAAACCATTGTTTGTGTCTATTCACCATTACTTTCGATTCTTACAGCTGTCATTACAAACCATTGTTTGTGTCTATTCACCATTACTTTCACGTCTTACAGCTGTCATTACAAACCATTGTCTGTATCCATTCACCATTACATTCGCTTCTTACAGCTCCCATTGTTTGTGTCTATTCACCATTACTTTCGCTTCTTACGGCTGCATACAAACCATTGTTTGTGTCTATTCACAATTACTTTCACTTGTTACAGCTGCCAATACATACCATTGTTTCTTTTTATTCACTATTACTTTCACTTGTTACAGCTGCCAATACATACCATTGTTTCTGTTTATTCACTCTAACTTTCGCTTCCTACAGCTGCCATTACAAGCCATTGTTTGTGTATATTCACCATTACTTTCACTTCTTACAGTTGCCATTACACACCATTGTTTGTGTCTATTCACCATGACTTTCACTTCTTACAGCTGTCATTACAAACCATTGTTTGTGTCTATTCACCATGTCTCGCTTCTTACAGCTGCCATTACAAACCTTTGTTTATGTCTATTCACCATGACTTTCACTTCTTACAGCTGCCATTACAAACCATTGTTTGTGTCTGTTCACCATTACTTTTACTTCTTACAGCTGCCATTACACACCATTGTTTGTGTCTATTCACCATTACTTTCACTTCTTACAGCTGTCATTACAAACAGTGTTTGTGTCTATTCACCATTACTTTCACTTCGTACAGCTGTCATTACAAACCAGTGTTTGTGTCTATTCACCATGACTTTCGCTTTCGCTTCTTACAGCTGTCATTACAAACCAGTGTTTGTGTCTATTCACCATTACTTTCACTTGTTACAGCTGCCATTACAAACCATTGTTTGTGTCTATTCACCATTACTTTCACTTCTTACAGCTGTCATTACAAACCATTGTTTGTGTCTATTCACAATGGCTCGCTTTTTACAGCTGCCATTACACACCTTTGTTTATGTCTATTCACCATGACTTTCACTTCTTACAGCTGCCATTATAAACCATTGTTTGTGTCTATTCACATTTACTTTCGCTTCTTACAGCTACCATTACAAACCATTATTTGTGTATATTCACGATTACTTTCGCCTCTTACAGCTCCCATTGTTTGTGTCTATTCACCATTACTTTAGCTTCTTACAGCTGCCTTTACAAACCATTGTTTGTGTCTATTCACCATTACTTTCGATTCTTACAGCTGTCATTACAAACCATTGTTTGTGTCTATTCACCATTACTTTCACGTCTTACAGCTGTCATTACAAACCATTGTCTGTATCCATTCACCATTACATTCGCTTCTTACAGCTCCCATTGTTTGTGTCTATTCACCATTACTTTCGCTTCTTACGGCTGCATACAAACCATTGTTTGTGTCTATTCACAATTACTTTCACTTGTTACAGCTGCCAATACATACCATTGTTTCTTTTTATTCACTATTACTTTCACTTGTTACAGCTGCCAATACATACCATTGTTTCTGTTTATTCACTCTAACTTTCGCTTCCTACAGCTGCCATTACAAGCCATTGTTTGTGTATATTCACCATTACTTTCACTTCTTACAGTTGCCATTACACACCATTGTTTGTGTCTATTCACCATGACTTTCACTTCTTACAGCTGTCATTACAAACCATTGTTTGTGTCTATTCACCATGTCTCGCTTCTTACAGCTGCCATTACAAACCTTTGTTTATGTCTATTCACCATGACTTTCACTTCTTACAGCTGCCATTACAAACCATTGTTTGTGTCTGTTCACCATTACTTTTACTTCTTACAGCTACCATTACACACCATTGTTTGTGTCTATTCACCATTACTTTCACTTCTTACAGCTGTCATTACAAACAGTGTTTGTGTCTATTCACCATTACTTTCACTTCGTACAGCTGTCATTACAAACCAGTGTTTGTGTCTATTCACCATGACTTTCGCTTTCGCTTCTTACAGCTGTCATTACAAACCAGTGTTTGTGTCTATTCACCATTACTTTCACTTGTTACAGCTGCCATTACAAACCATTGTTTGTGTCTATTCACCATTACTTTCACTTGTTACAGCTGTCATTACAAACAGTGTTTGTGTCTATTCACCATTACTTTCACTTGTTACAGCTGCCGTTACAAACCATTGTTTGTGTCTATTCACCATTACTTTCACTTGTTACAGCTGTCATTACAAACCATTGTTTGTGTCTATTCACCATTACTTTCACTTGTTACAACTTCCATTACAAACCATTGTTTGTGTCTATTCACCATTACTTTCACTTCTTACAGCTGTCATTACAAACAGTGTTTTGTCTATTCACCATTACTTTCACTTGTTACAGCTGCCATTACAAACCATTGTTTGTGTCTATTCACCATTACTTTCACTTCTTACAGCTGTCATTACAAACCATTGTTTGTGTCTATTCACAATGGCTCGCTTTTTACAGCTGCCATTACACACCTTTGTTTATGTCTATTCACCATGACTTTCACTTCTTACAGCTGCCATTACAAACCATTGTTTGTGTCTATTCACATTTATTTTCGCTTCTTACAGCTACCATTACAAATCATTATTTGTGTATATTCACGATTACTTTCGCCTCTTACAGCTCCCATTGTTTGTGTCTATTCACCATTACTTTAGCTTCTCCCAGCTGCCTTTACAAACCATTGTTTGTGTCTATTCACCATTACTTTCGATTCTTACAGCTGTCATTACAAACCATTGTTTGTGTCTATTCACCATTACTTTCACGTCTTACAGCTGTCATTACAAACCATTGTCTGTATCCATTCACCATTACATTCGCTTCTTACAGCTCCCATTGTTTGTGTCTATTCACCATTACTTTCGCTTCTTACGGCTGCATACAAACCATTGTTTGTGTCTATTCACAATTACTTTCACTTGTTACAGCTGCCAATACATACCATTGTTTCTGTTTATTCACTATTACTTTCACTTGTTACAGCTGCCAATACATACCATTGTTTCTGTTTAATCCCTCTAACTTTCGCTTCCTACAGCTGCCATTACAAACCATTGTTTGTGTCTATTCACCATTACTTTCTCTTCCTACAGCTGTAATTACAAACCATTGTTTGTGTCTATTCACCATGACTTTCACTTCTTACATCTGTAATTACAAACCATTGTTTGTGTCTATGCACCATTACTTTCGTTTCTTACAGCTGCCATTACAAATTATTGTTTGTGTCTATTCACCATGACTCACTTCTTACAGCTGCCATTACAAACCATTGTTTGTGTCTATTCACCATTACTTTCACTTCTTACAGCTGTCATTACAAACAGTGTTTGTGTCTATTCACCATTACTTTCACTTCGTACAGCTGTCATTACAAACCAGTGTTTGTGTCTATTCACCATGACTTTCGCTTTCGCTTCTTACAGCTGTCATTACAAACCAGTGTTTGTGTCTATTCACCATTACTTTCACTTGTTACAGCTGCCATTACAAACCATTGTTTGTGTCTATTCACCATTACTTTCACTTGTTACAGCTGTCATTACAAACAGTGTTTGTGTCTATTCACCATTACTTTCACTTGTTACAGCTGCCGTTACAAACCATTGTTTGTGTCTATTCACCATTACTTTCACTTGTTACAGCTGTCATTACAAACAGTGTTTGTGTCTATTCACCATTACTTTCGATTCTTACAGCTGTCATTACAAACCATTGTTTGTGTCTACTCACCATTACTTTCACTTGTTACAACTTCCATTACAAACCATTGTTTGTGTCTATTCACCATTACTTTCACTTCTTACAGCTGTCATTACAAACAGTGTTTTGTCTATTCACCATTACATTCACTTGTTACAGCTGCCATTACAAACCATTGTTTGTGTCTATTCACCATTACTTTCACTTCTTACAGCTGTCATTACAAACCATTGTTTGTGTCTATTCACAATGGCTCGCTTTTTACAGCTGCCATTACAAACCTTTGTTTATGTCTATTCACCATGACTTTCACTTCTTACAGCTGCCATTACAAACCATTGTTTGTGTCTATTCACATTTACTTTCGCTTCTTACAGCTACCATTACAAACCATTATTTGTGTATATTCACGATTACTTTCGCCTCTTACAGCTCCCATTGTTTGTGTCTATTCACCATTACTTTAGCTTCTCCCAGCTGCCTTTACAAACCATTGTTTGTGTCTATTCACCATTACTTTCGATTCTTACAGCTGTCATTACAAACCATTGTTTGTGTCTATTCACCATTACTTTCACGTCTTACAGCTGTCATTACAAACCATTGTCTGTATCCATTCACCATTACATTCGCTTCTTACAGCTCCCATTGTTTGTGTCTATTCACCATTACTTTCGCTTCTTACGGCTGCATACAAACCATTGTTTGTGTCTATTCACAATTACTTTCACTTGTTACAGCTGCCAATACATACCATTGTTTCTGTTTATTCACTATTACTTTCAGTTGTTACAGCTGCCAATACATACCATTGTTTCTGTTTATTCCCTCTAACTTTCGCTTCCTACAGCTGCCATTACAAACCATTGTTTGTGTCTATTCACCATTACTTTCTCTTCCTACAGCTGTAATTACAAACCATTGTTTGTGTCTATTCACCATGACTTTCACTTCTTACATCTGTAATTACAAACCATTGTTTGTGTCTATGCACCATTACTTTCGTTTCTTACAGCTGCCATTACAAATTATTGTTTGTGTCTATTCACCATGACTCACTTCTTACAGCTGCCATTACAAACCATTGTTTGTGTCTATTGACCATTACTTTCACTTCTTACAGCTGCCATTACAAACCATTGTTTGTGTCTATTGACCATTACTTTCACTTCTTACAGCTGCCATTACAAACCATTGTTTGTGTCTATTGACCATTACTTTCACTTCTTACAGCTGTCATTACAAACCATTGTTTGTATCTATTCATCATTACTTTCACTTCTTACAGCTGCCTTTACAAACCATTGTTTGTGTCTATTCACCATTACTTTCACTTCTTACAGCTGCAATTACAATCCATTGTTTGTGCCTATTCACCATTACTTTCACTTCTAACAGCTGTCATCACAAATCATTGTTTGTGTATATTCACCATTACTTTCACTTCTTACAGTTGCCATTACACACCATTGTTTGTGTCTATTCACCATGACTTTCACTTCTTACAGCTGTCATTACAAACCATTGTTTGTGTCTATTCACCATGTCTCGCTTCTTACAGCTGCCATTACAAACCTTTGTTTATGTCTATTCACCATGACTTTCACTTCTTACAGCTGCCATTACAAACCATTGTTTGTGTCTGTTCACCATTACTTTTACTTCTTACAGCTGCCATTACACACCATTGTTTGTGTCTATTCACCATTACTTTCACTTCTTACAGCTGTCATTACAAACAGTGTTTGTGTCTATTCACCATTACTTTCACTTCGTACAGCTGTCATTACAAACCAGTGTTTGTGTCTATTCACCATGACTTTCGCTTTCGCTTCTTACAGCTGTCATTACAAACCAGTGTTTGTGTCTATTCACCATTACTTTCACTTGTTACAGCTGCCATTACAAACCATTGTTTGTGTCTATTCACCATTACTTTCACTTCTTACAGCTGTCATTACAAACCATTGTTTGTGTCTATTCACAATGGCTCGCTTTTTACAGCTGCCATTACACACCTTTGTTTATGTCTATTCACCATGACTTTCACTTCTTACAGCTGCCATTACAAACCATTGTTTGTGTCTATTCACATTTACTTTCGCTTCTTACAGCTACCATTACAAACCATTATTTGTGTATATTCACGATTACTTTCGCCTCTTACAGCTCCCATTGTTTGTGTCTATTCACCATTACTTTAGCTTCTTACAGCTGCCTTTACAAACCATTGTTTCTGTCTATTCACCATTACTTTCGATTCTTACAGCTGTCATTACAAACCATTGTTTGTGTCTATTCACCATTACTTTCACGTCTTACAGCTGTCATTACAAACCATTGTCTGTATCCATTCACCATTACATTCGCTTCTTACAGCTCCCATTGTTTGTGTCTATTCACCATTACTTTCGCTTCTTACGGCTGCATACAAACCATTGTTTGTGTCTATTCACAATTACTTTCACTTGTTACAGCTGCCGTTACAAACCATTGTTTGTGTCTATTCACCATTACTTTCACTTGTTACAGCTGTCATTACAAACAGTGTTTGTGTCTATTCACCATTACTTTCACTTGTTACAGCTGCCGTTACAAACCATTGTTTGTGTCTATTCACCATTACTTTCACTTGTTACAGCTGTCATTACAAACCATTGTTTGTGTCTATTCACCATTACTTTCACTTGTTACAACTTCCATTACAAACCATTGTTTGTGTCTATTCACCATTACTTTCACTTCTTACAGCTGTCATTACAAACCAGTGTTTGTGTCTATTCACCATTACTTTCACTTGTTACAGCTGCCATTACAAACCATTGTTTGTGTCTATTCACCATTACTTTCACTTGTTACAGCTGTCATTACAAACAGTGTTTGTGTCTATTCACCATTACTTTCACTTGTTACAGCTGCCGTTACAAACCATTGTTTGTGTCTATTCACCATTACTTTCACTTGTTACAGCTGTCATTACAAACCATTGTTTGTGTCTATTCACCATTACTTTCACTTGTTACAACTTCCATTACAAACCATTGTTTGTGTCTATTCACCATTACTTTCACTTCTTACAGCTGTCATTACAAACAGTGTTTTGTCTATTCACCATTACTTTCACTTGTTACAGCTGCCATTACAAACCATTGTTTGTGTCTATTCACCATTACTTTCACTTCTTACAGCTGTCATTACAAACCATTGTTTGTGTCTATTCACAATGGCTCGCTTTTTACAGCTGCCATTACACACCTTTGTTTATGTCTATTCACCATGACTTTCACTTCTTACAGCTGCCATTACAAACCATTGTTTGTGTCTATTCACATTTATTTTCGCTTCTTACAGCTACCATTACAAATCATTATTTGTGTATATTCACGATTACTTTCGCCTCTTACAGCTCCCATTGTTTGTGTCTATTCACCATTACTTTAGCTTCTCCCAGCTGCCTTTACAAACCATTGTTTGTGTCTATTCACCATTACTTTCGATTCTTACAGCTGTCATTACAAACCATTGTTTGTGTCTATTCACCATTACTTTCACGTCTTACAGCTGTCATTACAAACCATTGTCTGTATCCATTCACCATTACATTCGCTTCTTACAGCTCCCATTGTTTGTGTCTATTCACCATTACTTTCGCTTCTTACGGCTGCATACAAACCATTGTTTGTGTCTATTCACAATTACTTTCACTTGTTACAGCTGCCAATACATACCATTGTTTCTGTTTATTCACTATTACTTTCACTTGTTACAGCTGCCAATACATACCATTGTTTCTGTTTAATCCCTCTAACTTTCGCTTCCTACAGCTGCCATTACAAACCATTGTTTGTGTCTATTCACCATTACTTTCTCTTCCTACAGCTGTAATTACAAACCATTGTTTGTGTCTATTCACCATGACTTTCACTTCTTACATCTGTAATTACAAACCATTGTTTGTGTCTATGCACCATTACTTTCGTTTCTTACAGCTGCCATTACAAATTATTGTTTGTGTCTATTCACCATGACTCACTTCTTACAGCTGCCAATACAAACCATTGTTTGTGTCTATTCACCATTACTTTCACTTCTTACAGCTGTCATTACAAACAGTGTTTGTGTCTATTCACCATTACTTTCACTTCGTACAGCTGTCATTACAAACCAGTGTTTGTGTCTATTCACCATGACTTTCGCTTTCGCTTCTTACAGCTGTCATTACAAACCAGTGTTTGTGTCTATTCACCATTACTTTCACTTGTTACAGCTGCCATTACAAACCATTGTTTGTGTCTATTCACCATTACTTTCACTTGTTACAGCTGTCATTACAAACAGTGTTTGTGTCTATTCACCATTACTTTCACTTGTTACAGCTGCCGTTACAAACCATTGTTTGTGTCTATTCACCATTACTTTCACTTGTTACAGCTGTCATTACAAACAGTGTTTGTGTCTATTCACCATTACTTTCGATTCTTACAGCTGTCATTACAAACCATTGTTTGTGTCTACTCACCATTACTTTCACTTGTTACAACTTCCATTACAAACCATTGTTTGTGTCTATTCACCATTACTTTCACTTCTTACAGCTGTCATTACAAACAGTGTTTTGTCTATTCACCATTACTTTCACTTGTTACAGCTGCCATTACAAACCATTGTTTGTGTCTATTCACAATTACTTTCACTTGTTACAGCTGCCAATACATACCATTGTTTCTGTTTATTCACTATTACTTTCAGTTGTTACAGCTGCCAATACATACCATTGTTTCTGTTTATTCCCTCTAACTTTCGCTTCCTACAGCTGCCATTACAAACCATTGTTTGTGTCTATTCACCATTACTTTCTCTTCCTACAGCTGTAATTACAAACCATTGTTTGTGTCTATTCACCATGACTTTCACTTCTTACATCTGTAATTACAAACCATTGTTTGTGTCCATGCACCATTACTTTCGTTTCTTACAGCTGCCATTACAAATTATTGTTTGTGTCTATTCACCATGACTCACTTCTTACAGCTGCCATTACAAACCATTGTTTGTGTCTATTGACCATTACTTTCACTTCTTACAGCTGCCATTACAAACCATTGTTTGTGTCTATTGACCATTACTTTCACTTCTTACAGCTGCCATTACAAACCATTGTTTGTGTCTATTGACCATTACTTTCACTTCTTACAGCTGTCATTACAAACCATTGTTTGTATCTATTCATCATTACTTTCACTTCTTACAGCTGCCTTTACAAACCATTGTTTGTGTCTATTCACCATTACTTTCACTTCTTACAGCTGCAATTACAATCCATTGTTTGTGCCTATTCACCATTACTTTCACTTCTAACAGCTGTCATCACAAATCATTGTTTGTGTCTATTCACCATGACTTTCGCTTCTTACATCTGCCATTACAAACCATTGTTTGTGTCTATTCACAAAGACTTTCACTTCTTACTGCTGTCATTACAAACCATTGTTTGTATCTATTCAACATGACTTTACCTTCTTACAGCTGCCATTACAAACCATTGTTTGTGTCTATTCACCATGACTTTCACTTCCTACAGCTGTCATTACAAACCTTTGTTTGTGTCTATTCACCATGACTTTCACTTCTTACATCTGCCATTACAAACCATTGTTTGTGTCTTTTCACCATTACTTTTACTTCTTACAGCTGCCATTACAAACCATTGTTTGTGTCTATTCGCCATTACTTTCACTTCTTACAGCTGTCATTACAAACAGTGTTTGTGTCTATTCACCATTACTTTCACTTCGTACAGCTGTCATTACAAACCAGTGTTTGTGTCTATTCACCATGATTTTCGCTTTCGCTTCTTACAGCTGTCATTACAAACCAGTGTTTGTGTCTATTCACCATTACTTTCACTTGTTACAGCTGCCATTACAAACCATTGTTTGTGTCTATTCACCATTACTTTCACTTGTTACAGCTGTCATTACAAACAGTGTTTGTGTCTATTCACCATTACTTTCACTTGTTACAGCTGCCGTTACAAACCATTGTTTGTGTCTATTCACCATTACTTTCACTTGTTACAGCTGTCATTACAAACAGTGTTTGTGTCTATTCACCATTACTTTCGATTCTTACAGCTGTCATTACAAACCATTGTTTGTGTCTATTCACCATTACTTTCACTTGTTACAACTTCCATTACAAACCATTGTTTGTGTCTATTCACCATTACTTTCACTTCTTACAGCTGTCATTACAAACAGTGTTTTGTCTATTCACCATTACTTTCACTTCTTACAGCTGTCATTACAAACCATTGTTTGTGTCTATTCACAATGGCTCGCTTTTTACAGCTGCCATTACACACCTTTGTTTATGTCTATTCACCATGACTTTCACTTCTTACAGCTGCCATTACAAACCATTGTTTGTGTCTATTCACATTTATTTTCGCTTCTTACAGCTACCATTACAAATCATTATTTGTGTATATTCACGATTACTTTCGCCTCTTACAGCTCCCATTGTTTGTGTCTATTCACCATTACTTTAGCTTCTCCCAGCTGCCTTTACAAACCATTGTTTGTGTCTATTCACCATTACTTTCGATTCTTACAGCTGTCATTACAAACCATTGTTTGTGTCTATTCACCATTACTTTCACGTCTTACAGCTGTCATTACAAACCATTGTCTGTATCCATTCACCATTACATTCGCTTCTTACAGCTCCCATTGTTTGTGTCTATTCACCATTACTTTCGCTTCTTACGGCTGCATACAAACCATTGTTTGTGTCTATTCACAATTACTTTCACTTGTTACAGCTGCCAATACATACCATTGTTTCTTTTTATTCACTATTACTTTCACTTGTTACAGCTGCCAATACATACCATTGTTTCTGTTTATTCACTCTAACTTTCGCTTCCTACAGCTGCCATTACAAGCCATTGTTTGTGTATATTCACCATTACTTTCACTTCTTACAGTTGCCATTACACACCATTGTTTGTGTCTATTCACCATGACTTTCACTTCTTACAGCTGTCATTACAAACCATTGTTTGTGTCTATTCACCATGTCTCGCTTCTTACAGCTGCCATTACAAACCTTTGTTTATGTCTATTCACCATGACTTTCACTTCTTACAGCTGCCATTACAAACCATTGTTTGTGTCTGTTCACCATTACTTTTACTTCTTACAGCTACCATTACACACCATTGTTTGTGTCTATTCACCATTACTTTCACTTCTTACAGCTGTCATTACAAACAGTGTTTGTGTCTATTCACCATTACTTTCACTTCGTACAGCTGTCATTACAAACCAGTGTTTGTGTCTATACACCATGACTTTCGCTTTCGCTTCTTACAGCTGTCATTACAAACCAGTGTTTGTGTCTATTCACCATTACTTTCACTTGTTACAGCTGCCATTACAAACCATTGTTTGTGTCTATTCACCATTACTTTCACTTGTTACAGCTGTCATTACAAACAGTGTTTGTGTCTATTCACCATTACTTTCACTTGTTACAGCTGCCGTTACAAACCATTGTTTGTGTCTATTCACCATTACTTTCACTTGTTACAGCTGTCATTACAAACCATTGTTTGTGTCTATTCACCATTACTTTCACTTGTTACAACTTCCATTACAAACCATTGTTTGTGTCTATTCACCATTACTTTCACTTCTTACAGCTGTCATTACAAACCAGTGTTTGTGTCTATTCACCATTACTTTCACTTGTTACAGCTGCCATTACAAACCATTGTTTGTGTCTATTCACCATTACTTTCACTTGTTACAGCTGTCATTACAAACAGTGTTTGTGTCTATTCACCATTACTTTCACTTGTTACAGCTGCCGTTACAAACCATTGTTTGTGTCTATTCACCATTACTTTCACTTGTTACAGCTGTCATTACAAACCATTGTTTGTGTCTATTCACCATTACTTTCACTTGTTACAACTTCCATTACAAACCATTGTTTGTGTCTATTCACCATTACTTTCACTTCTTACAGCTGTCATTACAAACAGTGTTTTGTCTATTCACCATTACTTTCACTTGTTACAGCTGCCATTACAAACCATTGTTTGTGTCTATTCACCATTACTTTCACTTCTTACAGCTGTCATTACAAACCATTGTTTGTGTCTATTCACAATGGCTCGCTTTTTACAGCTGCCATTACACACCTTTGTTTATGTCTATTCACCATGACTTTCACTTCTTACAGCTGCCATTACAAACCATTGTTTGTGTCTATTCACATTTATTTTCGCTTCTTACAGCTACCATTACAAATCATTATTTGTGTATATTCACGATTACTTTCGCCTCTTACAGCTCCCATTGTTTGTGTCTATTCACCATTACTTTAGCTTCTCCCAGCTGCCTTTACAAACCATTGTTTGTGTCTATTCACCATTACTTTCGATTCTTACAGCTGTCATTACAAACCATTGTTTGTGTCTATTCACCATTACTTTCACGTCTTACAGCTGTCATTACAAACCATTGTCTGTATCCATTCACCATTACATTCGCTTCTTACAGCTCCCATTGTTTGTGTCTATTCACCATTACTTTCGCTTCTTACGGCTGCATACAAACCATTGTTTGTGTCTATTCACAATTACTTTCACTTGTTACAGCTGCCAATACATACCATTGTTTCTGTTTATTCACTATTACTTTCACTTGTTACAGCTGCCAATACATACCATTGTTTCTGTTTAATCCCTCTAACTTTCGCTTCCTACAGCTGCCATTACAAACCATTGTTTGTGTCTATTCACCATTACTTTCTCTTCCTACAGCTGTAATTACAAACCATTGTTTGTGTCTATTCACCATGACTTTCACTTCTTACATCTGTAATTACAAACCATTGTTTGTGTCTATGCACCATTACTTTCGTTTCTTACAGCTGCCATTACAAATTATTGTTTGTGTCTATTCACCATGACTCACTTCTTACAGCTGCCAATACAAACCATTGTTTGTGTCTATTCACCATTACTTTCACTTCTTACAGCTGTCATTACAAACAGTGTTTGTGTCTATTCACCATTACTTTCACTTCGTACAGCTGTCATTACAAACCAGTGTTTGTGTCTATTCACCATGACTTTCGCTTTCGCTTCTTACAGCTGTCATTACAAACCAGTGTTTGTGTCTATTCACCATTACTTTCACTTGTTACAGCTGCCATTACAAACCATTGTTTGTGTCTATTCACCATTACTTTCACTTGTTACAGCTGTCATTACAAACAGTGTTTGTGTCTATTCACCATTACTTTCACTTGTTACAGCTGCCGTTACAAACCATTGTTTGTGTCTATTCACCATTACTTTCACTTGTTACAGCTGTCATTACAAACAGTGTTTGTGTCTATTCACCATTACTTTCGATTCTTACAGCTGTCATTACAAACCATTGTTTGTGTCTACTCACCATTACTTTCACTTGTTACAACTTCCATTACAAACCATTGTTTGTGTCTATTCACCATTACTTTCACTTCTTACAGCTGTCATTACAAACAGTGTTTTGTCTATTCACCATTACTTTCACTTGTTACAGCTGCCATTACAAACCATTGTTTGTGTCTATTCACAATTACTTTCACTTGTTACAGCTGCCAATACATACCATTGTTTCTGTTTATTCACTATTACTTTCAGTTGTTACAGCTGCCAATACATACCATTGTTTCTGTTTATTCCCTCTAACTTTCGCTTCCTACAGCTGCCATTACAAACCATTGTTTGTGTCTATTCACCATTACTTTCTCTTCCTACAGCTGTAATTACAAACCATTGTTTGTGTCTATTCACCATGACTTTCACTTCTTACATCTGTAATTACAAACCATTGTTTGTGTCCATGCACCATTACTTTCGTTTCTTACAGCTGCCATTACAAATTATTGTTTGTGTCTATTCACCATGACTCACTTCTTACAGCTGCCATTACAAACCATTGTTTGTGTCTATTGACCATTACTTTCACTTCTTACAGCTGCCATTACAAACCATTGTTTGTGTCTATTGACCATTACTTTCACTTCTTACAGCTGCCATTACAAACCATTGTTTGTGTCTATTGACCATTACTTTCACTTCTTACAGCTGTCATTACAAACCATTGTTTGTATCTATTCATCATTACTTTCACTTCTTACAGCTGCCTTTACAAACCATTGTTTGTGTCTATTCACCATTACTTTCACTTCTTACAGCTGCAATTACAATCCATTGTTTGTGCCTATTCACCATTACTTTCACTTCTAACAGCTGTCATCACAAATCATTGTTTGTGTCTATTCACCATGACTTTCGCTTCTTACATCTGCCATTACAAACCATTGTTTGTGTCTATTCACAAAGACTTTCACTTCTTACTGCTGTCATTACAAACCATTGTTTGTATCTATTCAACATGACTTTACCTTCTTACAGCTGCCATTACAAACCATTGTTTGTGTCTATTCACCATGACTTTCACTTCCTACAGCTGTCATTACAAACCTTTGTTTGTGTCTATTCACCATGACTTTCACTTCTTACATCTGCCATTACAAACCATTGTTTGTGTCTTTTCACCATTACTTTTACTTCTTACAGCTGCCATTACAAACCATTGTTTGTGTCTATTCGCCATTACTTTCACTTCTTACAGCTGTCATTACAAACAGTGTTTGTGTCTATTCACCATTACTTTCACTTCGTACAGCTGTCATTACAAACCAGTGTTTGTGTCTATTCACCATGATTTTCGCTTTCGCTTCTTACAGCTGTCATTACAAACCAGTGTTTGTGTCTATTCACCATTACTTTCACTTGTTACAGCTGCCATTACAAACCATTGTTTGTGTCTATTCACCATTACTTTCACTTGTTACAGCTGTCATTACAAACAGTGTTTGTGTCTATTCACCATTACTTTCACTTGTTACAGCTGCCGTTACAAACCATTGTTTGTGTCTATTCACCATTACTTTCACTTGTTACAGCTGTCATTACAAACAGTGTTTGTGTCTATTCACCATTACTTTCGATTCTTACAGCTGTCATTACAAACCATTGTTTGTGTCTATTCACCATTACTTTCACTTGTTACAACTTCCATTACAAACCATTGTTTGTGTCTATTCACCATTACTTTCACTTCTTACAGCTGTCATTACAAACAGTGTTTTGTCTATTCACCATTACTTTCACTTCTTACAGCTGTCATTACAAACCATTGTTTGTGTCTATTCACAATGGCTCGCTTTTTACAGCTGCCATTACACACCTTTGTTTATGTCTATTCACCATGACTTTCACTTCTTACAGCTGCCATTACAAACCATTGTTTGTGTCTATTCACATTTATTTTCGCTTCTTACAGCTACCATTACAAATCATTATTTGTGTATATTCACGATTACTTTCGCCTCTTACAGCTCCCATTGTTTGTGTCTATTCACCATTACTTTAGCTTCTCCCAGCTGCCTTTACAAACCATTGTTTGTGTCTATTCACCATTACTTTCGATTCTTACAGCTGTCATTACAAACCATTGTTTGTGTCTATTCACCATTACTTTCACGTCTTACAGCTGTCATTACAAACCATTGTCTGTATCCATTCACCATTACATTCGCTTCTTACAGCTCCCATTGTTTGTGTCTATTCACCATTACTTTCGCTTCTTACGGCTGCATACAAACCATTGTTTGTGTCTATTCACAATTACTTTCACTTGTTACAGCTGCCAATACATACCATTGTTTCTGTTTATTCACTATTACTTTCACTTGTTACAGCTGCCAATACATACCATTGTTTCTGTTTAATCCCTCTAACTTTCGCTTCCTACAGCTGCCATTACAAACCATTGTTTGTGTCTATTCACCATTACTTTCTCTTCCTACAGCTGTAATTACAAACCATTGTTTGTGTCTATTCACGATGACTTTCACTTCTTACATCTGTAATTACAAACCATTGTTTGTGTCTATGCACCATTACTTTCGTTTCTTACAGCTGCCATTACAAATTATTGTTTGTGTCTATTCACCATGACTCACTTCTTACAGCTGCCATTACAAACCATTGTTTGTGTCTATTCACCATTACTTTCACTTCTTACAGCTGTCATTACAAACAGTGTTTGTGTCTATTCACCATTACTTTCACTTCGTACAGCTGTCATTACAAACCAGTGTTTGTGTCTATTCACCATGACTTTCGCTTTCGCTTCTTACAGCTGTCATTACAAACCAGTGTTTGTGTCTATTCACCATTACTTTCACTTGTTACAGCTGCCATTACAAACCATTGTTTGTGTCTATTCACCATTACTTTCACTTGTTACAGCTGTCATTACAAACAGTGTTTGTGTCTATTCACCATTACTTTCACTTGTTACAGCTGCCGTTACAAACCATTGTTTGTGTCTATTCACCATTACTTTCACTTGTTACAGCTGTCATTACAAACAGTGTTTGTGTCTATTCACCATTACTTTCGATTCTTACAGCTGTCATTACAAACCATTGTTTGTGTCTACTCACCATTACTTTCACTTGTTACAACTTCCATTACAAACCATTGTTTGTGTCTATTCACCATTACTTTCACTTCTTACAGATGTCATTACAAACAGTGTTTTGTCTATTCACCATTACTTTCACTTGTTACAGCTGCCATTACAAACCATTGTTTGTGTCTATTCACCATTACTTTCACTTCTTACAGCTGTCATTACAAACCATTGTTTGTGTCTATTCACAATGGCTCGCTTTTTACAGCTGCCATTACACACCTTTGTTTATGTCTATTCACCATGACTTTCACTTCTTACAGCTGCCATTACAAACCATTGTTTGTGTCTATTGACCATTACTTTCACTTCTTACAGCTGTCATTACAAACCATTGTTTGTATCTATTCATCATTACTTTCACTTCTTACAGCTGCCTTTACAAACCATTGTTTGTGTCTATTCACCATTACTTTCACTTCTTACAGCTGCAATTACAATCCATTGTTTGTGCCTATTCACCATTACTTTCACTTCTAACAGCTGTCATCACAAATCATTGTTTGTGTCTATTCACCATGACTTTCGCTTCTTACATCTGCCATTACAAACCATTGTTTGTGTCTATTCACAAAGACTTTCACTTCTTACTGCTGTCATTACAAACCATTGTTTGTATCTATTCAACATGACTTTACCTTCTTACAGCTGCCATTACAAACCATTGTTTGTGTCTATTCACCATGACTTTCACTTCCTACAGCTGTCATTACAAACCTTTGTTTGTGTCTATTCACCATGACTTTCACTTCTTACATCTGCCATTACAAACCATTGTTTGTGTCTTTTCACCATTACTTTTACTTCTTACAGCTGCCATTACAAACCATTGTTTGTGTCTATTCGCCATTACTTTCACTTCTTACAGCTGTCATTACAAACAGTGTTTGTGTCTATTCACCATTACTTTCACTTCGTACAGCTGTCATTACAAACCAGTGTTTGTGTCTATTCACCATGATTTTCGCTTTCGCTTCTTACAGCTGTCATTACAAACCAGTGTTTGTGTCTATTCACCATTACTTTCACTTGTTACAGCTGCCATTACAAACCATTGTTTGTGTCTATTCACCATTACTTTCACTTGTTACAGCTGTCATTACAAACAGTGTTTGTGTCTATTCACCATTACTTTCACTTGTTACAGCTGCCGTTACAAACCATTGTTTGTGTCTATTCACCATTACTTTCACTTGTTACAGCTGTCATTACAAACAGTGTTTGTGTCTATTCACCATTACTTTCGATTCTTACAGCTGTCATTACAAACCATTGTTTGTGTCTATTCACCATTACTTTCACTTGTTACAACTTCCATTACAAACCATTGTTTGTGTCTATTCACCATTACTTTCACTTCTTACAGCTGTCATTACAAACAGTGTTTTGTCTATTCACCATTACTTTCACTTCTTACAGCTGTCATTACAAACCATTGTTTGTGTCTATTCACAATGGCTCGCTTTTTACAGCTGCCATTACACACCTTTGTTTATGTCTATTCACCATGACTTTCACTTCTTACAGCTGCCATTACAAACCATTGTTTGTGTCTATTCACATTTATTTTCGCTTCTTACAGCTACCATTACAAATCATTATTTGTGTATATTCACGATTACTTTCGCCTCTTACAGCTCCCATTGTTTGTGTCTATTCACCATTACTTTAGCTTCTCCCAGCTGCCTTTACAAACCATTGTTTGTGTCTATTCACCATTACTTTCGATTCTTACAGCTGTCATTACAAACCATTGTTTGTGTCTATTCACCATTACTTTCACGTCTTACAGCTGTCATTACAAACCATTGTCTGTATCCATTCACCATTACATTCGCTTCTTACAGCTCCCATTGTTTGTGTCTATTCACCATTACTTTCGCTTCTTACGGCTGCATACAAACCATTGTTTGTGTCTATTCACAATTACTTTCACTTGTTACAGCTGCCAATACATACCATTGTTTCTGTTTATTCACTATTACTTTCACTTGTTACAGCTGCCAATACATACCATTGTTTCTGTTTAATCCCTCTAACTTTCGCTTCCTACAGCTGCCATTACAAACCATTGTTTGTGTCTATTCACCATTACTTTCTCTTCCTACAGCTGTAATTACAAACCATTGTTTGTGTCTATTCACGATGACTTTCACTTCTTACATCTGTAATTACAAACCATTGTTTGTGTCTATGCACCATTACTTTCGTTTCTTACAGCTGCCATTACAAATTATTGTTTGTGTCTATTCACCATGACTCACTTCTTACAGCTGCCATTACAAACCATTGTTTGTGTCTATTCACCATTACTTTCACTTCTTACAGCTGTCATTACAAACAGTGTTTGTGTCTATTCACCATTACTTTCACTTCGTACAGCTGTCATTACAAACCAGTGTTTGTGTCTATTCACCATGACTTTCGCTTTCGCTTCTTACAGCTGTCATTACAAACCAGTGTTTGTGTCTATTCACCATTACTTTCACTTGTTACAGCTGCCATTACAAACCATTGTTTGTGTCTATTCACCATTACTTTCACTTGTTACAGCTGTCATTACAAACAGTGTGTGTGTCTATTCACCATTACTTTCACTTGTTACAGCTGCCGTTACAAACCATTGTTTGTGTCTATTCACCATTACTTTCACTTGTTACAGCTGTCATTACAAACAGTGTTTGTGTCTATTCACCATTACTTTCGATTCTTACAGCTGTCATTACAAACCATTGTTTGTGTCTACTCACCATTACTTTCACTTGTTACAACTTCCATTACAAACCATTGTTTGTGTCTATTCACCATTACTTTCACTTCTTACAGCTGTCATTACAAACAGTGTTTTGTCTATTCACCATTACTTTCACTTGTTACAGCTGCCATTACAAACCATTGTTTGTGTCTATTCACCATTACTTTCACTTCTTACAGCTGTCATTACAAACCATTGTTTGTGTCTATTCACAATGGCTCGCTTTTTACAGCTGCCATTACACACCTTTGTTTATGTCTATTCACCATGACTTTCACTTCTTACAGCTGCCATTACAAACCATTGTTTGTGTCTATTCACATTTACTTTCGCTTCTTACAGCTACCATTACAAACCATTATTTGTGTATATTCACGATTACTTTCGCCTCTTACAGCTCCCATTGTTTGTGTCTATTCACCATTACTTTAGCTTCTCCCAGCTGCCTTTACAAACCATTGTTTGTGTCTATTCACCATTACTTTCGATTCTTACAGCTGTCATTACAAACCATTGTTTGTGTCTATTCACCATTACTTTCACGTCTTACAGCTGTCATTACAAACCATTGTCTGTATCCATTCACCATTACATTCGCTTCTTACAGCTCCCATTGTTTGTGTCTATTCACCATTACTTTCGCTTCTTACGGCTGCATACAAACCATTGTTTGTGTCTATTCACAATTACTTTCACTTGTTACAGCTGCCAATACATACCATTGTTTCTGTTTATTCACTATTACTTTCAGTTGTTACAGCTGCCAATACATACCATTGTTTCTGTTTATTCCCTCTAACTTTCGCTTCCTACAGCTGCCATTACAAACCATTGTTTGTGTCTATTCACCATTACTTTCTCTTCCTACAGCTGTAATTACAAACCATTGTTTGTGTCTATTCACCATGACCTTCACTTCTTACATCTGTAATTACAAACCATTGTTTGTGTCTATGCACCATTACTTTCGTTTCTTACAGCTGCCATTACAAATTATTGTTTGTGTCTATTCACCATGACTCACTTCTTACAGCTGCCATTACAAACCATTGTTTGTGTCTATTGACCATTACTTTCACTTCTTACAGCTGCCATTACAAACCATTGTTTGTGTCTATTGACCATTACTTTCACTTCTTACAGCTGCCATTACAAACCATTGTTTGTGTCTATTGACCATTACTTTCACTTCTTACAGCTGTCATTACAAACCATTGTTTGTATCTATTCATCATTACTTTCACTTCTTACAGCTGCCTTTACAAACCATTGTTTGTGTCTATTCACCATTACTTTCACTTCTTACAGCTGCAATTACAATCCATTGTTTGTGCCTATTCACCATTACTTTCACTTTTAACAGCTGTCATCACAAATCATTGTTTGTGTCTATTCACCATGACTTTCGCTTCTTACATCTGCCATTACAAACCATTGTTTGTGTCTATTCACAAAGACTTTCACTTCTTACTGCTGTCATTACAAACCATTGTTTGTATCTATTCAACATGACTTTACCTTCTTACAGCTGCCATTACAAACCATTGTTTGTGTCTATTCACCATGACTTTCACTTCCTACAGCTGTCATTACAAACCTTTGTTTGTGTCTATTCACCATGACTTTCACTTCTTACATCTGCCATTACAAACCATTGTTTGTGTCTTTTCACCATTACTTTTACTTCTTACAGCTGCCATTACAAACCATTGTTTGTGTCTATTCGCCATTACTTTCACTTCTTACAGCTGTCATTACAAACAGTGTTTGTGTCTATTCACCATTACTTTCACTTCGTACAGCTGTCATTACAAACCAGTGTTTGTGTCTATTCACCATGATTTTCGCTTTCGCTTCTTACAGCTGTCATTACAAACCAGTGTTTGTGTCTATTCACCATTACTTTCACTTGTTACAGCTGCCATTACAAACCATTGTTTGTGTCTATTCACCATTACTTTCACTTGTTACAGCTGTCATTACAAACAGTGTTTGTGTCTATTCACCATTACTTTCACTTGTTACAGCTGCCGTTACAAACCATTGTTTGTGTCTATTCACCATTACTTTCACTTGTTACAGCTGTCATTACAAACAGTGTTTGTGTCTATTCACCATTACTTTCGATTCTTACAGCTGTCATTACAAACCATTGTTTGTGTCTATTCACCATTACTTTCACTTGTTACAACTTCCATTACAAACCATTGTTTGTGTCTATTCACCATTACTTTCAC
Source organism: Chaetoderma sp. LZ-2023a (assembly GCA_034401795.1). Classification (NCBI taxonomy): domain Eukaryota; kingdom Metazoa; phylum Mollusca; class Caudofoveata; order Chaetodermatida; family Chaetodermatidae; genus Chaetoderma; species Chaetoderma sp. LZ-2023a. The sequence goes on from CM067362.1 coordinate 2,722,805, forward strand.
TTCTTACAGCTGTCATTACAAACAGTGTTTTGTCTATTCACCATTACTTTCACTTGTTACAGCTGCCATTACAAACCATTGTTTGTGTCTATTCACCATTACTTTCACTTCTTACAGCTGTCATTACAAACCATTGTTTGTGTCTATTCACAATGGCTCGCTTTTTACAGCTGCCATTACACACCTTTGTTTATGTCTATTCACCATGACTTTCACTTCTTACAGCTGCCATTAAAAACCATTGTTTGTGTCTATTCACATTTACTTTCGCTTCTTACAGCTACCATTACAAACCATTATTTGTGTATATTCACGATTACTTTCGCCTCTTACAGCTCCCATTGTTTGTGTCTATTCACCATTACTTTAGCTTCTCCCAGCTGCCTTTACAAACCATTGTTTGTGTCTATTCACCTTTACTTTCGATTCTTACAGCTGTCATTACAAACCATTGTTTGTGTCTATTCACCATTACTTTCACGTCTTACAGCTGTCATTACAAACCATTGTCTGTATCCATTCACCATTACATTCGCTTCTTACAGCTCCCATTGTTTGTGTCTATTCACCATTACTTTCGCTTCTTACGGCTGCATACAAACCATTGTTTGTGTCTATTCACAATTACTTTCACTTGTTACAGCTGCCAATACATACCATTGTTTCTGTTTATTCACTATTACTTTCACTTGTTACAGCTGCCAATACATACCATTGTTTCTGTTTATTCACTCTAACTTTCGCTTCCTACAGCTGCCATTACAAACCATTGTTTGTGTCTATTCACCATTACTTTCTCTTCCTACAGCTGTAATTACAAACCATTGTTTGTGTCTATTCACCATGACTTTCACTTCTTACATCTGTAATTACAAACCATTGTTTGTGTCTATGCACCATTACTTTCGTTTCTTACAGCTGCCATTACAAATTATTGTTTGTGTCTATTCACCATGACTCACTTCTTACAGCTGCCATTACAAACCATTGTTTGTGTCTATTGACCATTACTTTCACTTCTTACAGCTGCCATTACAAACCATTGTTTGTGTCTATTGACCATTACTTTCACTTCTTACAGCTGCCATTACAAACCATTGTTTGTGTCTATTGACCATTACTTTCACTTCTTACAGCTGTCATTACAAACCATTGTTTGTATCTATTCATCATTACTTTCACTTCTTACAGCTGCCTTTACAAACCATTGTTTGTGTCTATTCACCATTACTTTCACTTCTTACAGCTGCAATTACAATCCATTGTTTGTGCCTATTCACCATTACTTTCACTTCTAACAGCTGTCATCACAAATCATTGTTTGTGTCTATTCACCATGACTTTCGCTTCTTGCATCTGCCATTACAAACCATTGTTTGTGTCTATTCACAAAGACTTTCACTTCTTACTGCTGTCATTACAAACCATTGTTTGTATCTATTCAACATGACTTTACCTTCTTACAGCTGCCATTACAAACCATTGTTTGTGTCTATTCACCATGACTTTCACTTCTTACAGCTGTCATTACAAACCATTGTTTGTGTCTATTCGCCATTACTTTCACTTCTTACAGCTGTCATTACAAACAGTGTTTGTGTCTATTCACCATTACTTTCACTTCTTACAGCTGCCATTACAAAACGTTGTTTGAGTATATGCACCATTACTTTCGCTTGCGCTTCTTACAGCTTTCCTTACAAACCAGTGTTTGTGTCTATTCACCATTACATTCACTTGTTACAGCTGCTATTACAAACCATTGTTTGTGTCTATTCACTGATACTTTCACTTCTTACAGCTGTCATTACAAACAGTGTTTGTGTCTATTCACCATTACTTTCACTTCTTACAGCTGTCATTACAAACCATTGTTTGTGTCTATTCACCATTACTTTCACTTGTTACAGCTGCCATTGCAAACCATTGTTTGTGTCTATTCACCATGACTCGCTTCTTACAGCTGCCATTACAATCCTTTGTTTATGTCTATTCACCATGACTTTCACTTCTTACAGCTGCCATTACAAACCATTGTTTGTGTCTATGCACCATTACTTTCGTTTCTTACAGCTGCTATTACAAATTATTGTTTGTGTCTATTCACCATGACTCACTTCTAACAGCTGCCATTACAAACCATTGTTTGTGTCTATTGACCATTACTTTCACTTCTTACAGCTGCCATTACAAACCATTGTTTGTGTCTATTGACCATTACTTTCACTTCTTACAGCTGCCATTACAAACTATTGTTTGTGTCTATTGACCATTACTTTCACTTCTTACAGCTGTCATTACAAACCATTGTTTGTGTCTATTCACCATTACTTTCACATCTTACAGCTGCTATTACAAACCATTGTTTGTGTCTATTCACCATGACTTTCACTTCTTACAGCTGCACTTACAATCCATTGTTTGTGCCTATTCACCATTACTTTCACTTCTAACAGCTGTCATCACAAATCATTGTTTGTGTCTATTCACCATGACTTTCGCTTCTTACAGCTGCCATTACAAACCATTGTTTGTGTCTATTCACCAAGACTTTCACTTCTTACTGCTGTCATTACAAACCATTGTTTGTATCTATTCACCATGACTTTACCTTCTTACAGCTGCCATTACAAACCATTGTTTGTGTCTATTCACCATGACTTTCACTTCTTACAGCTGTCATTACAAACCATTGTTTGTGTCTATTCACCATGACTTTCACTTCTTACATCTGCCATTACAAACCATTGTTTGTGTATTTTCACAATTACATTTACTTCTTACAGCTGCCATTACAAACCATTGTTTGTGTCTATTCACCATTACTTTCACTTCTTACAGCTATCATTACAAACAGTGTTTGTGTCTATTCACCTTTACTTTCACTTCTTACAGCTGTCATTACAAACCATTGTTTGAGTATATGCACCATTACTTTCGCTTTCGCTTCTTACAGCTTTCATTACAAACCAGTGTTTGTGTCTATTCACTATTACTTTCCCATGTTACAGCTGCCATTACGAACCATTGTTTGTGTCTATTCACCATTACTTTCACTTCTTACAGCTGTCATTACAAACAGTGTTTGTGTCTATTCACCATTGCTTTCACTTCTTACAGCTGTCATTACAAACCATTGTTTGTGTCTATTCACCATTACTTTAACTTGTTACAGCCGCCATTACAAACCATTGTTTGTGTCTATTCACCATGACTCGCTTCTTACAGCTGCCATTACAAACCTTTGTTTATGTCTATTCACCATGACTTTCGCCTCTTACAGCTGCCATTACAAACCATTGTTTGTGTCTATTCACCATTACTTTCACTTCTTACAGCTGTCATTACAAACCATTGTTTGTGTCTATTCACCATGGCTCGCTTCTTACAGCTGCCATTACAAGCTTTTGTTTATGTCTATTCACCATGACTTTCACTTCTTACAGTTGCCATTACAAACCATTGTTTGTGTCTGTTCACCATTACTTTCACTTGTTACAGCTGCCATTACAAACCATTGTTTGTGTCTATTCACCATTACTTTCACTTCTTACAGCTGTCATTACACACAGTGTGTGTGTCTATTCACCATTACTTTCAATTCTTACAGCTGTCATTACAAACCATTGTTTTTGTCTATTCGCAATTACTTTCACTTGTTACAGCTGCCATTACAAACCATTGTTTGTGTCTATTCACCATTACTTTCCCTTGTTACAGCTGCCATTACAAACCATTGTTTGTGTCTATTCACTATTACTTTCACTTCTTACAGCTGTCATTACAAACAGTGTTTGTGTCTATTCACCATTAGTTTCACTTGTTACAGCTGCCGTTACAAACCATTGTTTGTGTCTATTTACCATTACTTTCACTTCTTACGACTGTCATTACAAACAGTGTTTGTGTCTATTCACAATTACTTTCACTTCTTACAGCTGTCATTACAAACCATTGTTTGTGTCTATTCACCATTACTTTCACTTGTTACAGCTGCCATAACAAACCATTGTTTGTGTCTATTCACCATGACTCTCACTTCTTACAGCTGTCATTACAAACCATTGCTTGTGTCTATTCACCATTACTTTCACTTCTTACAGCTGTCATTACAAACAGTGTTTGTGTCTATTCACCATTACTTTCACTTCTTACACCTGTCATTACAAACCATTGTTTGTGTCTATTCACCATTACTTTCACTTCCTACAGCTGTCATTACAAACCATTGTTTGTGTCTATTCACCATTACTTTCACTTGTTACAGCTGTCATTACAAATCATTCTATGTGTCTATCCACCATTACTTTCACTTCTTACAGCTGTTATTACAAACCATTGTTTGTGTCTATTCACCATTACTTTCGCTTGTTACAGCTGCCATTACAAACCATTGTTTGTGTCTATTCACCATTATTTCCACTTCTTACAGCTGTCGTTACATACCATTGTTTGTGTCTATTCACCATTACTTTCACTTCTTACAGCTGTCATTACAAACTATTGTTTGTGTCTATTCACCATTACTTTCACTTGTTACAGCTGCCATTACAAACCATTGTTTGTGTCTATTGACCATTCACTTCTTACAGCTGTCATTACAAACCATTGTTTTTGTCTATTCACCATTATCTTCACTTCTTACAGCTGTCATTACAAACCATTGTGTGTGTCTATTCATCATTACTTTCACTTCTTACAGCTGCCTTTACAAACCATTGTTTGTGTCTATTCACCATTACTTTCACTTCTTACAGCTGCAATTACAATCCATTGTTTGTGCCTATTCACCATTACTTTCACTTCTAACAGCTGTCATCACAAATCATTGTTTGTGTCTATTCACCATGACTTTCGCTTCTTACATCTGCCATTACAAACCATTGTTTGTGTCTATTCACAAAGACTTTCACTTCTTACTGCTGTCATTACAAACCATTGTTTGTATCTATTCAACATGACTTTACCTTCTTACAGCTGCCATTACAAACCATTGTTTGTGTCTATTCACCATGACTTTCACTTCTTACAGCTGTCATTACAAACCATTGTTTGTGTCTATTCACCATGACTTTCACTTCTTACATCTGCCATTACAAACCATTGTTTGTGTCTTTTCACCATTACTTTTACTTCTTACAGCTGCCATTACAAACCATTGTTTGTGTCTATTCACAAAGACTTTCACTTCTTACTGCTGTCATTACAAACCATTGTTTGTATCTATTCAACATGACTTTACCTTCTTACAGCTGCCATTACAAACCATTGTTTGTGTCTATTCACCATGACTTTCACTTCTTACAGCTGTCATTACAAACCATTGTTTGTGTCTATTCACCATGACTTTCACTTCTTACATCTGCCATTACAAACCATTGTTTGTGTCTTTTCACCATTACTTTTACTTCTTACAGCTGCCATTACAAACCATTGTTTGTGTCTATTCGCCATTACTTTCACTTCTTACAGCTGTCATTACAAACAGTGTTTGTGTCTATTCACCATTACTTTCACTTCTTACAGCTGCCATTACAAAACGTTGTTTGAGTATATGCACCATTACTTTCGCTTGCGCTTCTTACAGCTTTCCTTACAAACCAGTGTTTGTGTCTATTCACCATTACATTCACTTGTTACAGCTGCTATTACAAACCATTGTTTGTGTCTATTCACTGATACTTTCACTTCTTACAGCTGTCATTACAAACAGTGTTTGTGTCTATTCACCATTACTTTCACTTCTTACAGCTGTCATTACAAACCATTGTTTGTGTCTATTCACCATTACTTTCACTTGTTACAGCTGCCATTACAAACCATTGTTTGTGTCTATTCACCATGACTCGCTTCTTACAGCTGCCATTACAATCCTTTGTTTATGTCTATTCACCATGACTTTCACTTCTTACAGCTGCCATTACAAACCATTGTTTGTGTCTATTGACCATTACTTTCACTTCTTACAGCTGCCATTACAAACCATTGTTTGTGTCTATTGACCATTACTTTCACTTCTTACAGCTGCCATTACAAACCATTGTTTGTGTCTATTGACCATTACTTTCACTTCTTACAGCTGTCATTACAAACCATTGTTTGTGTCTATTCACCATTACTTTCACATCTTACAGCTGCCATTACAAACCATTGTTTGTGTCTATTCACCATGACTTTCACTTCTTACAGCTGCACTTACAATCCATTGTTTGTGCCTATTCACCATTACTTTCACTTCTAACAGCTGTCATCACAAATCATTGTTTGTGTCTATTCACCATGACTTTCGCTTCTTACAGCTGCCATTACAAACCATTGTTTGTGTCTATTCACCAAGACTTTCACTTCTTACTGCTGTCATTACAAACCATTGTTTGTATCTATTCACCATGACTTTCACTTCTTACAGCTGTCATTACAAACCATTGTTTGTGTCTATTCACCATGACTTTCACTTCTTACATCTGCCATTACAAACCATTGTTTGTGTATTTTCACAATTACATTTACTTCTTACAGCTGCCATTACAAACCATTGTTTGTGTCTATTCACCATTACTTTCACTTCTTACAGCTATCATTACAAACAGTGTTTGTGTCTATTCACCTTTACTTTCACTTCTTACAGCTGTCATTACAAACCATTGTTTGAGTATATGCACCATTACTTTCGCTTTCGCTTCTTACAGCTTTCATTACAAACCAGTGTTTGTGTCTATTCACTATTACTTTCCCATGTTACAGCTGCCATTACGAACCATTGTTTGTGTCTATTCACCATTACTTTCACTTCTTACAGCTGTCATTACAAACAGTGTTTGTGTCTATTCACCATTGCTTTCACTTCTTACAGCTGTCATTACAAACCATTGTTTGTGTCTATTCACCATTACTTTAACTTGTTACAGCCGCCATTACAAACCATTGTTTGTGTCTATTCACCATGACTCGCTTCTTACAGCTGCCATTACAAACCTTTGTTTATGTCTATTCACCATGACTTTCGCTTCTTACAGCTGCCATTACAAACCATTGTTTGTGTCTATTCACCAAGACTCACTTCTTACAGCTGTCATTACAAACCATTGTTTGTGTCTATTCAACATGACTTTCGCCTCTTACAGCTGCCATTACAAACCATTGTTTGTGTCTATTCACCATTACTTTCACTTCTTACAGCTGTCATTACAAACCATTGTTTGTGTCTATTCACCATGGCTCGCTTCTTACAGCTGCCATTACAAGCTTTTGTTTATGTCTATTCACCATGACTTTCACTTCTTACAGTTGCCATTACAAACCATTGTTTGTGTCTGTTCACCATTACTTTCACTTGTTACAGCTGCCATTACAAACCATTGTTTGTGTCTATTCACCATTACTTTCACTTCTTACAGCTGTCATTACACACAGTGTGTGTGTCTATTCACCATTACTTTCAATTCTTACAGCTGTCATTACAAACCATTGTTTTTGTCTATTCGCAATTACTTTCACTTGTTACAGCTGCCATTACAAACCATTGTTTGTGTCTATTCACCATTACTTTCCCTTGTTACAGCTGCCATTACAAACCATTGTTTGTGTCTATTCACTATTACTTTCACTTCTTACAGCTGTCATTACAAACAGTGTTTGTGTCTATTCACCATTAGTTTCACTTGTTACAGCTGCCGTTACAAACCATTGTTTGTGTCTATTTACCATTACTTTCACTTCTTACGACTGTCATTACAAACAGTGTTTGTGTCTATTCACAATTACTTTCACTTCTTACAGCTGTCATTACAAACCATTGTTTGTGTCTATTCACCATTACTTACACTTCTTACAGCTGCCATTACAAACCATTTTTGAGTCTATTCACCATTACTTTCACTTCTTACAGCTGTCATTACAAACCATTGTTTGTGTCTATTCACCATTACTTTCACTTCCTACAGCTGTCATTACAAACCATTGTTTGTGTCTATTCACCATTACTTTCACTTGTTACAGCTGTCATTACAAATCATTCTATGTGTCTATCCACCATTACTTTCACTTCTTACAGCTGTTATTACAAACCATTGTTTGTGTCTATTCACCATTACTTTCACTTCTTACAGTTGTCATTACAAACCATTGTTTGTGTCTATTCACCATTACTTTCGCTTGTTACAGCTGCCATTACAAACCATTGTTTGTGTCTATTCACCATTATTTCCACTTCTTACAGCTGTCGTTACATACCATTGTTTGTGTCTATTCACCATTACTTTCACTTCTTACAGCTGTCATTACAAACTATTGTTTGTGTCTATTCACCATTACTTTCACTTGTTACAGCTGCCATTACAAACCATTGTTTGTGTCTATTGACCATTCACTTCTTACAGCTGTCATTACAAACCATTGTTTTTGTCTATTCACCATTATCTTCACTTCTTACAGCTGTCATTACAAACCATTGTGTGTGTCTATTCACCATTACTTTCACTTCTTACAGCTGTCATTACAAACCATTGTTTCTGTCTATTCACCATTACTTTCACTTGTTACAGCTGCCAGTACAAACCATTGTTTGTGTCTATTCACCATTACTTTCAATTCTTACATCTGTCATTACAAACAGTGTTTGTGTCTATTCACCATTACTTTCACTTCTTACAGCTGTCATTACAAACCATGTTTGTGTCTATTCACCATGACTTTCACTTGTTACAGCTGCCATTACAAATCATTGTTTGTGTCTATTCACCATTACTTTCACTTGTTACAGCTGCCATTACAAACCATTGCTTTGTGTGTAATAGCGGAACAGAGCATGCACCTAATGATAACTGTGCTTTATCAGGCATTAAAGTACCATTCACAATCCACAGAGAAACATGCACTGGTGCGTGCTTCATAAAGACTCTTTCAAGATCAACAGCCACAAGTAAGTAGTTTGTCAGACATGTTCCCCTATTTCTAGCTATGCCCCGCCTATTTCTAGCTATATCCCACCTATTTCTAGCTATGTACAGCCTATTTCTAGCTAAGCTCATCTCACTTTTTCGCGTGTTGGAATCAAGTTATATGCTTTGAATCCTGAAATTCAAAAGCAACTATACAGGTAAGGTGTTGAATATTTTGAAACTACTGAAGGGATCTCGGTCAATCGTGTGTGGATAATTGACCCTGCGGTCAAGAAGGCGAAGAAGAAGAAGAAGAAGAAGATGAAGAAGAAGAATAAGAAGACGAATAAGAAGATGATGAGGATGATGATGATGATTATGAAGAAGAAGAAGATGATGATGATGATGATGAAGAAGAAGATGATGATAATGATGATGAAGAAGAAGAAGAAGACTTTTCATATACTTTATTACACTCATTCCATTTGACAAAAACTTTAAAATATCATACGATTACATAAAACATAAAAACTCAATACAGTGTATGAATATAAAACCTGAGCTTATCAAAATGTATCACAAACTTCAAGATATAAGCAAAAATAAGCAACGAATAAAACCTTGAAAGATAACAATTTATAAAAGCCCATTAAAAACAAGGTTATCATTTTCAATCGTACACAAAAAACTGTCAAACGCCCAAAAGTATTCGAAAACATCCAGTGTCCCCTTGTTTCGATAAAACTGAAATCCTATTTGAATTCGTGAGTGCAATCTCGAGAGACATTCTCGGAGTGGATCAGTTCGTGTATTGCCATCCAAAAGATGTTGTCTGCTAACATAGATAGACATTTTACAGTTGGATAAAAGCCAATTAAACAAACGGTGTCTAATTTTTCGCTTGGATTTGGCTGAGCATTGGGGACAGGGAAAACCTCTCACACAATCAGCCATGTCAAAAACATCGGTCTCCAATAAATACAACACGGATCTTTTTACAGCTAAAAGTAATGGCTGAATACGTGAGCACGTTAAAAACATATGAGTAATGTCCTCTTGTTCACCACAGTGAGGTCAGTGATCATTAGGATGATAACCTGCTATGTAAAGAAATATGCCTGTTCCCAATGCGCCATGTAGAATTTTCCATGATAAATCACCCTCAAAGCGTGTACATGGAAATTCATAAAAACAACGACAATTAGTCACAGAGGAAATATCTAACAACAAAACATCTGCCCATACATTAATACTATTGCTACGTATACTATTTGCATAACATTTTAACAATGACATTCTATACAATTCTTTCGGGCTGTTAGATGGAAATAATACAGTACATTTAAAAAGGTCATTAGTAAACGAAAGGTCAATTTGATGCAGGGACCTAGGCACATTATCTGGACGAGTAATCTTGCGCCGCCATTCCAATGGCGAACTTTTCCATAACGTATTAAGGTTATTATCTAGTAACCGCTTAGACTGATTGGGCAATTTGTTTGACAAAACATCAACAGACACTTTCTGGTGACAATCAACAATATCAGCTACTGTAGTGATATTGGCACTTATAAAATCTTTTAAATAAAAGGTTAGCCCAGTTCGGTGGTTTTTAATCATTCCATTTAGAAACAGTGGCTCGTGGAGAATATCCGCTGTACAAGATGGAAATGACTCTCGGGAGACAGTAAAAGAAAACAAGGATGTTAACAATGTTTTATAAAAAGATGCTACATTTCCAAGAGTACCTGTATCAAGGTCAATATAAAACAGCTGATCATCATAATTGAACTCATGCGCTCGCTTTAGAAACCAGCTAGTAAACTTAAAACAAGGATGCGATTGACGAAAATACAGAAAATATTGTGCATAGCAAATACGAAAAGATGTAATTCTAGAATTCAGATGCACCAATCCCTGTCCACCGTCTTCTAACGATAGCGATAATAATTCTTTTGGTAGCCAATGTTTTCCAATCCATGCAAAATTAATTAAATGTCTCTGGATTGAATTTACAAGATCTACTGGTGGATCAATGACAGTAAATTTATTCCATAATTTAGATGCAGTGAGAAGATTTGTAACGATAATACGGCCTCTTAAGGAAAGGGCTCGAGATATATTGTGCCATTTGGCTAGTTTAGTAATTACATCCGATTCCATGTTTATCCAATTTTGATTAAAATATTCAGCCGAATTTCCGATGAAGATCCCAAGAATTTTTAGCCCTTTGTTATTCCACTTGATTCCCAATGGCTCGTCTGTACGATTCTTCCATATGCCCGCCCATAGCCCTTCAGATTTCTCTAAATTAATCTTTGCATTAGATGAGGCTGAATATATAGCCAACCAATTTTGTAGATTGACAAAATCTTGATTAGATGTAACGAATGCGGTGACATCATCGGCGTAAGCAGAAACTGTCACCTTTTCATTGGTGGTATCGGGCAAGGTTACTCCCTTTAATCCTTGATTTGAACGGAGTTTGTTTAATAACGGCTCTATGCAAATAGTATACAACGCACCTGACAGGGAACAACCTTGCCTAATACCACGTCCGAAGGAAAAAGGAGCCGACAATGAGTTGTTTATTTTAACTAGACTGTATACATCTGTATACAACGTTCTGACACATTTTGAAAAATATTCACCAAATCCAAAAGCTGAAAGAGCATCAAATAAATAATGGTGGCTTACGCGGTCGAATGCCTTTTCTTGATCTAAGGAGACAACACCAAGTGGTAGCGAAAGACAGTTAGAATATTCAACAACATCTATTATCAATCTAATGTTATTTGCGATTTTTCGCCTTGGTATACAGTAACTTTGGTCTGCATGAATAATGTCCGGTAATACAGTTTTCATGCGGTTGTATAAAACCTTTGAAAGAATTTTTAAATCGACGCAGAGAAGTGACACGGGTCTCCAGTTTTTCAATAGGCCAAGATCGCCTTTCTTAGGCAACAGCGTGATCACAGCCCTTTTACATGACGTAGGCATTCTCATTTCCCGAATTGATTGATTAAAAACAGCAAGAAAATCATTAGCGATAGTGTCCCAAAAAGTTTTATAAAATTCAGAAGGCAATCCATCTATGCCAGGTGCCTTAATATTATTTAGTTTGTAAATTGCGGCGGATAATTCAGACAAACTAATGGGTTTTTCTAGATCATTCTTTGAACATTCACTAAGTTGTGGAAGATCCGATAATAATACATTTTCAGATTGCTTACAAATTCCAGTATTATTATACAAATCTCCATAAAATTCAGAGGCATAATTCAATATACCAGAATCCTCGTTTACAATTGTCCCATCAGGCAATGTTAAATGAGAAAAAGTTTTATTTATTGCTCGTTTGTTTTCAAGATCGAAAAAGTATTTTGTCGGGCTGTCTGAGTCGTTAACATGTTGGAAGCGTGACCTCACCCACGCACCCCTCGTTTGCTGCTTCAAAAGAGTTGCAAAATGTCTTTCCGTTTCTTTTAGTTTTTCACGTATTTCGCCATTCATTGGGACCTGATTGGACAATTGTTCTATCTCAGTTTGCAAGCACAAGCGTTGTTCTTTTAAAATATCCGCAAAAACATTGAGATAATGTACAAATGTGTTTCTTTCCCATATCCCACCAATCCTGGATGCTCTCAAAGTGAGGAGCTCTTTCCTGCCATTTCCCCCAAAAATCAATAATTAGATTACAATATTCTTTCTCATTTAACAAATCAGTATTCAAGCACCAGTAAGCACTTTTACGCTTAGGTGCTTTGAATTGAACTGAGAAACAAACAATAGAGTGGTCAGAATCGCTGCATGGTACAGTTGTAGATGATCGTAAGAACTGCTTAAAAATTGTAGAAATATAAAATCTATCGAGGCGAGAGGAAACACCATCTGATCGGGTCCACGTAAACGTCCTTGCCGTGGGGTGTAAAAATCTAAACACATCTACAAGATTGCGGCGATTAATTAGTGCTTCTACCGTGCGCGCAGCAATTGGATGTGGCTCAGCAGCAGAGGTCCTATCGATTTGATGATCGATTGTACAATTAAAATCACCTCCGATAATTATTGGGTAGATCTCTGTTAGCGTAGATAGGTGAATATTCAGGAGATCAATACATTTTACTTTTTCACATGAATCAGTCGGATTATATATATTAATCAAATAAAAAAACCTATCATTTATTTTAGCAGTAACATGTAAAATTCTACCGGGGACAACATTAAAAGTATTAATAATATGAACATTAAGTTTGGGTTTAAAAAGTAGTGCCACACCAGCTGCACTATTGCTAAAATGTGAAAACACCATTTCTCCCCTCCATATTAAACGCCATATAGGTTCATCTGAGATACTTGTATGCGTATCTTGAACAAATGCGATATCAGCATTTATTTCTGATCGTAGTTGATTAAAAAGTCTAAAATGTTTAAAAGAGTCACGACAACCTCTCGTGTTAATGGTTGCAAATGAGAGTTCTGCCATACTCAGGATGAATAGAAATACTAATGTAGTGATGTAATACATAACTAGTTATTAGATAAAAGAGACAATATCAGTTTGATAATAAGTAGGTTATCAGTAAACGTATTAATTTCTGAGACTGTGATGTAACTTTGTTACTATCTTACTCACCCGTAACCTAAATGCGGAGTCAGTATTGTGTTGTTTTTTCAATCGAAACATCTGATGCATAAGTAACTTCAGGTTCGGTTGAAACTCTTTACAACGATCAACAACCTTTTTACTATATTTTATACTTTCTACAAATATTTTCACATCGTCAAGAGAATAGGTTATGTCCCTTGATTCTTGAAAATCAGTCATGTCCGAGATTTCAGACACAACTGACATACTGTCCGCATCTGAGCTGTCATCATCATGGTCATCAGGAAGGATCAGGTCCTGCGAGATGGGTGGTAATTCTGGATCTGCTATTGTGACGTCATTACATGGGTCATGACCGGGTTTGAATGGTACAACTGAGTCTTTCGGCTCTAAGATCACGATATTATTGTCTATGGCACAGATAATCTCCTGCGTGGAAATTGGAGCAGGTTCATTGATTGACATTTGTTCACTAGATTGTTCCTTTGCAGTAGCAACGATAGTATTACGTTCTGTGGGAGACGTATTCTCAGTCATGTCTTGTACGCTATCGGGAACACCAGCGTCAGATGCAGACGCTCTGTCAACCACTACCTCAACGCTGTTATCGTCGAGTGAGTTCAGCACTTCAAAGCGATTGTCCGACTTAATCTTAGGAGCTTTCCTTTTAGGCGACCGCTGTCCGTTACTTACTGATTGAGTAACTGTTTTTGAGCAATTGTTTGTCTGCGTTATTGTGCCGAGAAATTGAGTGTCATTATTCACATTTGCATTATCAGACAAGTGGGATTCACTAACGTCTCGAACTGGTTCCAGGACGTCACGAAGCGGGCATGTACGTTGGAAATGTCCTTTTTCGTGACACCGAAAGCACACTATTTCATCAGTACTTATGAAAACACGATGCGTTTTTCCAGTGAAAGCAATGTCTATGTAGTCTGGAACGACAGTCTTGTCAATCAAAATCTGGACTTGGCGACGAAAACTCTTCACATGCCTCAGTTCAGGCGACTTGCAACCCAGTTGAATTGCCCTGGCACTCCCAATCACTTTCCCGTATGCCTCTAATGAGCGCTTAATCACGAAGTTCGGTATGTATGGAGGGACGTTCGAAATTTTGAATCTTGTTGGTCCGTTTTCAAGGGAGTACACGTTGTGAAACGCACCGCCAACTTGTACGCCTTCAACACATAGCTTTGTTACATCGTTGTCAGATTTTAGATATATCATAATAGCTCCTTTGCTTCGCGACGCGGCAATGATATTAGCTGGTGAAACTTGAACATGTATGATTTAATAAATATTCTGTTTAATGTTTTGGGGCTAATATGGCTGGAGGCAGATGCTGCCTTAGGTAGCTACAGCGTCCGGTCAAACTAGTTTCCCAAAATATTTTTAACAGCTTACCTGTTACCTTGAAGACTCGCAACTAGTATAAGTCTGCCTGTCTACCTCCCTTCATGTTTGCCTGCCTGCCTGCCTTACTGTATGCCTGCCTGCCCGCCCGCCTGCGTGTCTCAGCGAGTGCGTGCATGCGTGCGTGTAAGTGCAATTATTGTACACATGTCTATTTGTACATACCTGGCGTGTATATAATTATATATTATTGTACATAGTGTATAATGTTTTGAGGGCCTCGGGAACATCAGGCCACTGACGATGTACCCTCTTGAAATAAAGATTATTATTATTATTATTATTACAGAGGCCGCCCCTTTAACATATGCCTCTATAGCCACACCGTATAAACAGTCAATTCTTATACCGTTCTTTCTGTCTATGCCTGTGAACGGCTCATACTCCTAGGACAAGCCCGCATTCGTCACGCTTCTGGTCATCTTGACCTTACTGGCAAAACTGACCGGCTGCGACCACATTGCCTTCACACAATAGGTTAATCAAGGAGTCCTACACTGACCAGCCAACAAGGCCGGTATAGTAATGGCTACTATACGCAAACATACTACCTAACTATACACAATCACAACGAATTTATTACTAATCCAATAATTACAGTCAAAAATATTATTACACACATTTCCAAAAACAATTTAAATATACATAGCACAAAAATTAGCAACGATTATCTTCAATAAACACGTTAAATCCCCCCAAAAAGTCGCAGCGAAATAAACACGTCCTTCCTCTAGAAGAAGAAGAAGAAGAAGAAGAAGAAGAAGAGGAAGAAGAAGAAGAAGAAGAAGAAGAAGAAGAAGAAGAAGGAGAAGAACTGTTTTGATTTTAGGGGTAAAATATCAAACGTCAATGTCAACGGGATGGCGAGACTCGTGATTCTCCGGAATGCTTCGGAATTCTTAGGAATGCTTGGAATGGCTTGGAATTCTCCGGGATTACTCAGAATTTCCCCCCCCCCCCCCAGAATGTTTGATTTGTTAGTTTCTAAAAGCAGGAAGCAGCGATAATAGATCTTCTTCTCCGTTTAGTTGACAGAGATGCCATTCAATCTCTTCATATTCATTTGCTTATCGATTCTGCGCGTGTAACGTCACGTGTAAACATCACAATGCCGCGCGTGTAACGTCACGTGTAAACATCACAATGCCGCTCGTGTAACGCCACATGTAAACATCACAATGCCTCGTGTGTAACGTCACATGTAAACATCACAATGCTGCATTCAGCACTTGCTTCAGACATTTACACCTCTCAGCAACGCTGTTGGTGGCTCCCTGGTTTACTGTCTAGACTGTCTGTAAATACGCTACAAATAAATGTAGAAACACCCCAAGGGGTGCGGATATGTGACCAGGAACCTCACTGAGCAGTGACGTTGTCACTCTGGGCGGTGCTCCTAATACAGGAGGGACTTCCGAAATACAATACAATACAATACAATACAATACAATACAATACAATACAATACAATACAATACATGGCTTCATTTCCGGAACAGTGCTGCCAACTGTTGCTCTACTTCCGCCCATCACTAGCTCAGCTCCACCCACACATCGCTCGTCTTGGGATCAATCTATCCCTAAACTCCCTGACTATCAATTTCTAGAAAACTATACAGGTAAACTGCTAAATATTTTGAGACTAATTTGACTGGGCGTTGTTGTTGCCTATGGCAGCAACAGCGTCCAGTCAAATTAGTTTCAAAATATTCAATAGAATGTTTATTAAATGGTAAAAACATACAATTTGTACAACGTGTCGGACTATTTAGCGTTAAAGACGAGCTATATCGAGTCATTCATAGCGTCATGATTATGACGTCAGCATCCTACACGACACGTAGTTGATTATGACGCCATATGATGGATGGATAAACTTGAAAAAGTCCATTCCTAAGCTTCTATTTCGTTACAGATAAAACATCTTTACCTGTTCAAGGTCATGATTGTTGATTTTTGTGATGAAGTTATATTTACTGTAGACGGAACACTCTCAGTGTGTCTGTATGGAATGGGTAGGGTGAGTGGCGTGTGGGGTGGCATGGTGGGAAAGATGAGGCTGGTGTTGGGTGGGTTTCTGGAAGGGATGCACTATCCGCTTATTCCGACACGCTTTAACCCCCCCCCCCCCCATCGGTCACGTCAGAGCATTGCGCTAGCGATATAAAGCGCCTGGAAACAATACCACTGATCTTTGTTAAGATTCTTAGTGATCAACACGAACACTATTGCTAACGTCTGATATACTATATACCAATCAGTCGTTATTTATATGATTCCTTTTGTGATAATTATCTTCTCTCTAGTTTTATTCTCCAGTATTCAGTGGCATCACACCATAAAGAACTCGTAGATAGACAGGAGATTTGCTCTATTCACTATAAACTATAATGTATAATAATAATAATAATAATAATAATAATAATAATAATAATAATAATAATAATAATAATAATAATAATAATAATAATAATAATGCATCCTTAGACACAGTCACGTATGTGGCATCTGGCTGCGTTATTTAGGGGACATACAAATCCGTTAAACTGCTCTAAACAAGCTCGACGGTTCTTATGAAGAAATGTTACGTCAGACTAACGAGTTGTGGTATGAGTTATCGAGCATATACTGTGTCTTACTGAATGTACTATGCGACATGTTTTCCTCAACATGTACATATACACTCCTCGCCTAACAATGACAGGTGAAAATTGAAAAGTGACCATACGCCTTCGTATTTACATGCGCATCTAAACTGCTTTCTGAAATATAAAGCTCAGAGAGAAAGTTGTACACAATTCTGTGTTATCATGAAAACATCCATGATGGATCTGGACTCGGTAACCATCGGTGCACACATGACACAATCGAATGCTACTGAAGCTGGAGACAGACGAATGCTCACAAAATGGAATGTGCCAACATTTCTATATAAGGAATTACCAGCAGTTTTTCTTACCATTGGAATCCTAATTAACATGATTTTAGTCATTTACTTTGTGAAATCAAAACGCTACGTGAATCCTCTGTTTACCATCCTGACAAGCTTGGCCATGATGGATACTTGTGTCTGCATTGGAGGTGTCATGTACTCTGTTCTACTTTTCCCGATAATGTTATCACGCAATTCCTGGTTTCTGTGTCCACCGTCCGTATTTATAACTATATTCGGTATGTATGGAAGCGAGTACATACTTTTATTCTTCACAGGAGCCCGGCTTTTTCAGGTAGCATCACCGTTCAAGGCTCGAAGCTTAATCACTATGGCTCTGATGACGAAATGCTGCCTGGTGATTGCATTGGTAATTGGAAGTTGTGCAATCTGGTACGCAACATCGCTTCAGCCTGTAACAATAATCATTGATGGTGACGCAGTTAACAAATGCCAATTTACTGGTAACCGTACTGGGCGCGCTTTGGCACTAGTGGTATTTGAGATGGCTATACCATGTGTGGGAATAGTAGGTCTTCATATCGCTAAATATTCTGGCCATGCGAAATCCAACAAGTTTGCGGACGTTCAACAGGACAGGAAGAACCCTGACGGTCTTGCCATTGCCATTGTCATCGTTATCTTCTGTATTTGCTGGGCGCCGTCATCGGTTTATATGATCATACTACAGTTTCGTATTGACGGTTATGACAATGTGCTTGATGATCTGTACCTTGTACTAATGTATGTTAAGTTTGCTAACAGTATTGTCAATCCCATTGTGTATGTGCTTGCCATGAAATCAATTCGAGATGACATTAGGGAGCTATTTCGTTGTTTTACTCTGCAGAAAAAGTAGTACGGCTGATACATTGTGAGACGGCCATACAGAAAGTCGGCCATACACCTGGTAATATGTTGCGCACCATGTTATCAAACATATTACCAGAAAGATGTTGCGCAGCATGCTTCTAGAAAGGTGACCCACACACTTAGGAAACATATGCCAGCAGCAAGGTGGATATCCTACGGATATTTCCATTGCATTTCCCAGCATGGCTTCGGCTCAGCAACATGATAAAACTGCAGAGGCACTAATAGCCTAGCAGGTGCAGATGCTTTAATTGCGGTTATCATCATGCATAAACGTCGCAATAGTAGTGTCTGGACACGAGAGATACTGCTGAATAGGAAGAAACAGTAGTTCATCTGTTGCTTGCTTTGTCCACCCGAACTCTATCTTTTAAATCCCTTAAATAAAATATGAATTCATATAACTTTTGATTCGTGAAGTCGCTGCAATCATATTGGTCCACACGCAGGTATGAAAGCAAACACCGCGCAACATGTTGCACGAAAATAGATCCGGTCCTATTTCTTGAAACTTGTTGTGCAACACATGCAACATGAAACATTTTACAACGTGTCGGACTATTTGAGATTTGATGACGGTCTATATGGAATCCTTTGTGACGTAATCATTGTGACGTCATCATACACGCGATGAGCTGATTATGACGTCATATGAGGTCAGATGGCGGGTGGATACTCTGGAGAGGTGAATTGATTTGCGATTCAGAAATTTGACAATCTTGTGAACATTTTAGGATATCTAATTTCTGTGTAACCTACCACATATGTGATGCCGCTTAGATACACTCATCTCTCCTTCTTGTAGTCCATCATATCGTGAACCGTCGTGAATCGACCCCGGGTGAGTTCAATGGCAAGCATCCTGCAGTATGGATGAACTAGGTCTGGCCTTGGTGTCGTCACATCACGTGCGTTTTGCGGGTGTTAGGTCTGCCCAGCAATATACCTCGACGCTGTCTCAGCCCACTCTGCAGGTGTGCCAAATTTCTACAGCTTTCATTGCTTAACTTTATCGAGCATACTCTGAAGTTCCGTCCGCCGCGTGAGGATATGCTTGTTTGTTTTCAGTTGATGCGTAGCATTTTACAGCATCATCACAGCTCGGTTGTTTCTGTTTTACTACGGTTTGTTGCTGATAGAAATGTAGCACGGTAGTGGCTAGATGTTTTGTTGGCGGCGGTCAAGTCTCTGGGCCTTGCGCCTGAGTGTTCGTATTCGACTCGTCTATATTCTTCTAGCTTGCGTGGCCCTATCTGTCATGGTGAACCCTGGTGCTGCATTGGTGATGGGTGGAGTGGTGGTAACAAGAGTTCAGAGATTGTCATTGGCTCCGCACTGGTTACTCCGATGTAAATTGTCACGACCTTCTTTTTAGTAATCTAATGAAATATGTATAGATTTCCAATGTTGACTGGCCAGTGGCCATATTAATGAAATATAATTCTCGCAAAACTATTGTAGTTTTGGAGTTACTTGATATTTTGTTGGTGGTGGCCAAGTTTCTGGGCCTTGCGACCTGCTTTCGTATCGAATTCTATCTTCTGTTTCTACCGACCTATCTAGCAGGGTGAATCATGGTGGTGCAATGGACCTATTTAGCAGGGTGAATCATGATGGTGCAATGGACCCATCTAGCAGCTCTCTCTCTCTCTCGCTCTCTCGCTCTCTCGCCCTCTCGCTCTCTCGCCCTCTCGCCCTCTCGCCCTCTCGGCCTCTCGCCCTCTCTCTCTCTCTCTCTCTCTCTCTCTCTCTCTCTCTCTCTCTCTCTCTAGCTCTCTCTTATCTTGTCCTATAGGAACTGGATATTTTCAATGGCCAAGAAATCGTTGGATGACAATACCAGCAGCATAGTTTTAAGACATTTTTCTTGTATTGACAAATATAAAACCTGCACATTAACAATGCATGCTGTGTAAACTACTGAAATAGCTAAGTTGCTATCCAATTAACATCTAAACATTTTCATGAATTTCTGGATTGTGGCACGGTATGTATTCATGGGGCTGTGGTAAAGTTGACTCTCCTCGCTGCCCATTTCTAGCTAAGCTCCTCCCATTTCTAGCTAAGCTTCTCTCAATCCTAGCTAAGCTCCTCCCATTTCTAGCTAAGCTCTTCCTATTTCTAGCGAAGCTCCTCCCATTTCTAGCTAAGCTCCGCTCACGTTATACGCGTGTTGGAATCTCTTGTTACTAACATGTGTTAGCAATATATAAGTCATGTACATACAGATCGGTGTCTTTGGAATAGTCATTGATGGCACGTGTGTACGTGCGCGTTTGCGTGCGTGTGTACGTGGCGCGCGCGCGCGCGCGTGTGTGTGTGTGTGTGTGTGCGTGTGTGTGTGCGCGCGCGCGCGCGTGCGTTTGTTAAGGTATTGAATACATGTACTTAGCTAAGCCATTTTCTACTACTTCCCAAGTTTCCGAGATGAGTGTCAGAAGTGTTATTATTACCAGGTCACGCGGATGATCGTAACTAAAACACTGAAATAAATCGGCCACGTAGGAGCATTGCGCTAGCCATATAAAGCGCCTGGAAACAATACCACTGATCTTTTTTAAGATTCTTAGTGATCAGCACGAACAATATGGCTAACATCTGATACACTATATACTAATTCAGTCTAATTCAGTCGTTATTTATCTGATTCCTTTTGTGATAATTATCTTCTCTCTGCCTTAATTCTCCAGTATCCAGTGGCATCACACCATAAGGAACTCGTGGACAGACAGGAGATCTGCTTTATTCATTATCAACTCTCTAATGTATAATAATACATTCTTAGACACAGTCACGTATGTGGTATCTGGTTGCGTTATTTAGGGGGCATTCTTATGAAGAAATGTTATTTCAGATGAAGTGTGGTGTACGTTATCGAGTATCTACTGTATTGTACTCCGTCTCAATGTACTATGAGATGTGCTTTCCTCAACGTGTCCAGACACACTCCACGTGAAAGTGAAAAAGAGTCTCAAGCCTACGTATCACCATTCAAGGCTCGAAGCTTAATCACTATGGCCCTGATGACTAAATGCTGCCTGGACGTTGCACTGGTAATTGGAAGTTGTGCTATGCGGTACGCAACATCATTTCAGCCTGTAACAATGATCATTGATTGTGATGAAGTTAACAAATGCCAATTTACTGGTGACCGTACTGGGCTCGCTTTGGCACCAGTGGTATTTGAGATGGTTATACCATGTGTGGAGTAGTCAAGGGGGAGGCTGTCTGCTATTGTTCTCCTGTCAAAAATGATTAATGGGTTTTAATGTGGCATTTGACCCTAGTAAAGGGGAGGCTGCGTTCTGATTGGTTGTTTTGAATGAGTGGGTGGAGTCTATCGTTCTAAATGAATGGGTGTACGCTGTGTGCTATTGTTCTAAATGAGCGGCTGTGCGCTAATGTTCTAAATGAGCGGCTGTGCGCTATTGTTCATGCAGGTGGCCGCTGTGCACTATTGTTCTAAATGTCCGGCTACACGCTATTGTCTATTGTGACATATGCGTGTTAATGCATAGATTAATGTGTTTTTAAATAGGTATTGACACGTGTGCGTTGATCGTGTTCTTGCTGATCGTATTTAACGTATTACTTATGTGGGCGGCGTCGTTCCCCCCTCCCCCCCCCCCCTTCGTGGTTAAAAAGATATTTTGAAACTAAGTGGCACCAGTCATTTAATTTTCAAAAAATCAGCGAAATACCGCATTGCACAGGTAATATATAGGTAAACTAAGCGATATTGTATTATAATATTATATAGATAATAATCATGTCTCTATCGTATTTAAGGAGATATATGTCTTTTAAAGTGGCAGTCATTTAATTATTAAATTTTCAAAAAATGTTGCGGCCGCAATTTTATACAGGCGGCTGCACATTTATACATGCGGCAACATGTGTATGTACATGGCCGGACTCAGTAATTCTTTCCTAGTTTTATTACCCTTTTTTGGAAACCACGCTGTTGATCACTGTTGAATGTGTTTTCATAAAATACGTCTTTCATATCACAGACAATAAAATACATTAATTATACTGCATGAGAGCGTGCAGCTTGCCGCGATGGAGTCGAGTGTTAGCACTTGATTATTTGAGTGCACTCGCATACATAAAAACACATTCTGGTGAACAAATGACATGAGATTGATATTTGGCAAGATATTACAATGTCCTCGCTGTGAATAAAGTTTTTTTAAATCGATAATAACGCGTGAACCCGCTCACTGGCTATTGTTGTTTACCACTAAAGATTAACGCATTTTTAGTTCCCGATGTTCATACGTTAACAGTAGTAAGTGCATTGTGGGGAGCTGGTTGGAGACAGAATGCCTTATCATTCATGACGTTACATTTCAACAATTAAGAGTCACATTACGAGCATATGAGTATAATCATAGATAGTGTTTACTACAAGTCAAATATAAATATATCCTTTTGGGCTACACAGCAGTGATACATTATAACCATGTTTGACTATATAATTCAGTAAAACCTGCCCTAAGCGACCACCTCATGTTACACCATTACATGGGCGCTATAGACTTTCTTAACCCTTTAACACTTTAACCATCGAACTTCTTCAAGAGAATTTCAATTTTCTCATAGAAAATGTCCATTTGCAGACCAAGAGAAGACTATTTTTTTTAATGTATCATTGGAATGACTGGCTCTGCTGGCTATCCATTTGTCTAGACATAGTGCCAGCAAACACCCACCACCAACCACCTACACTAACCACCACCACCACCATCATCATCATCACCACCATACCACACACCCTTTTCACCACAACCGCCACTAGCACCACCACCAGAACCACTACCACCACTGCCACCAGTACCGACATACACCACCAACCACTAAGCACAAGCACCACCACCACCACCACCACCACCACCACCACCACCACCACCACCACCACCACCACCACCACCACCACCACTACCACCTACACCCAACAACATGCATTAACCCCCACCCCACCACGAACACCCACCCACCCACCCACCCACCCACCAAGCCCTATCCAATTTCTTCATATTCATACTTGTAGACCTATAGAAGACTATTTTTGAAAATTTATCGTTGGAATGACTGACTCTGATGGCTATCCATTTGTCTAGACATTGTGGTCAGAATTTTTTAGAGCGTGGTATGTGAAAAATGGCATACAGGTTGGAGAGGGTATGTCAATGAGGGTTTAATAAAGGTCTCGCTCGTATGCACACGTGCCTATGTCAACATGAATGCATTATGGGTACACAGTCAATGCGCCCCCCCCCCCCACACACACACCCAACAACTAAAATAATATAGCTGGCTATCTATTGTCTAGACATTGTGGCCGCAACCACCTACTACCAACACCCACCACCACCACCACCACCACCACCACCACCACCACCACCACCACCACCACCACCACCACCACCCCCAACACCCCCACCATCACCACCACCACCACCCCTCTACCACCATAGCACCACTACCACCCACCACATTCACCACAACCGCCACTAGCACCACCACCATCAACAGCCACCGCCAACCACTAAACACCAACACCCACCACCAAGCATTAATCCGCCACCACCATCCACCACCACCCATCCATCACCACCACCACCACCCACTACTTCCACCAACCACCAACCTCACCGCCACCACCAACATCAACAGTACACACTCCGATTTGTATATTGAGAGATGGAGGGGGGGGGGTGGGGGGGGGGGGGGGGGGGGGGGGGGGGAGGGGCGGGGGGGGGGGGGCTGGATATATAGCTACAATCATCAAATCATCACGCATATATAAAGAACCAATGTTTTATTTGTATCCATATTATTACATTGAAGAAAATATTACATATGATAAAACATATAGTTTCTGTAGCATAAACAAATAGTCAATGTTCTGGAGATCCATTTATCGATGGGTAGACTGATTCCTTATGGATCAGATCCATCACCCACAGAATCACCATCATTATCGTCAGAATCTAGATTGTTCCTTATGTACTTCTTGATCAGAAACTCTCTTTTTCGAAAAGCTGAGAAGACTGCTTCATCGTATGCGTACCCCTTGGCGATAAAATCTTTAGTTTCCCGACGAATTATTTTACGTAGGTACGATAAATTCCCTTGACTTGGTTGATTTCGTCCTCATCATAGTCCCCCGCCCCCATTTATTAGGGTCATTACCAGAAGAGGTAGTACGGCTGATACATAACCGACATAGTGAGACAATTAACAATGACGCTGATACGCCATCCATACCACATTGTTTGTTGGTCAGAACAGTGATGTCCATCGTTTAAATGAAATATTGTAAATGTTAAGAACAGATAATTCATCCTATATTTAAATTAGCATCTAAACATCATCACACTCTCAAAACATCGCCATTTCCGAGGGAAGAATCGATTTTTTAATATCTTGTGACCTTTTCGGGATATTTCTGTAATAGCTACCACAAATGTGATGTCGCTTAGATGCCCTCATTTTCATGAGATCCCTCATTCTTCTTCTAGTCCATCAGGTTGTGAGACGAGACCGGGTGACTTCAATGGCAATCTCCCTCCATTCTGGATGGACCATCTGTTTGACTAACTAGCTCTGGCCTTGATGTCGTCACACCATCTGCGAAATGTGGCCTGTGTACAACTGTAACAGTTTAGCTGCTCGGAAGGCAGTTCTAGTGGCCTGTGTACAACTGTAACAGCTTGGCAGCTCGGAAGGCAGTTCTATATAAGCCTGATGATTTTCACTGCAGACACCTTCGTACTGTAGCCTAACATCGCTGGAACGACAGTATAATCTCCATCAACGTGTTATACACTATGTGTCTTACAGTCACACTCTCAGTGAAGGTGGCACAACAAAGAGGGTCTTTATTTGCCATACAGTCACACTCTCAGTGAAGGTGGCACAACAAAAAGGGTCTTTATTTGCCATACAGTCACACTCTCAGTGAAGGTGGCACAACAAAGAGGGTCTTTATTTGCCATACAGTCACACTCTCAGTGAAGGTGGCACAACAAAGAGGGTCTTTATTTGCCATACAGTCACACTCTCAGTGAAGGTGGCACAACAAAGAGGGTCTTTATTTGCCATACAGTCGCACTCTCAGTGAAGGTGGCACAACAAAGAGAGTCTTTATTTGCCATACAGTCACACTCTCAGTGAAGATGGCACAACAAAGAGGGTCTTTATTTGCCATACAGTCACACTCTCAGCGAAGGTGGCACAACAAAGAGGGTCTTTATTTGCCATACCGTCACACTCCCATTGAAGGTGGCACAACAAAGAGGGTCTTTAATTGCCATACAGTCACACTCTCAGTGAAGGTGGCACAACAAGGAGGATCTTTACTTGCCATAGAGTCACATTCTCAGTGAAGGTGGCACAGCAAAGAGGGTCTTATTTGGCCATGTTCTGTGATCGCTACAAGACACACCTGCACAGAAAGACTTGGAATGCTTGCTGTACTTGGTACCAACATCCACATAGCTGGTCAAATATGCCACTTCAGAAGACACACCTGCACAGAAAGACTTGGAATGTTTGCTCTACTTGGTACCGACATCTACATAGCTCGTCGAGGATGCCACTTCAGAAGACATACCTGCACAGAAAGACTTGGAATGTTTGCTCTACTTGGTACCGACATCTACATAGCTCGTCAACGATGCCACTTCACAAGACACGCCTGCACATAAAGACTTGGAATGATTGCTGTACTTGGTACCGACATCTACATAGCCCGTCGAGGATGCCACTTCACAAACCTGCTAAATCTGCTCCCTAGTGATCTAAAAGAAGGCGGACTCGATACACTGACAACCGAGAAGACCCTGAATGAGCTAAGGACTCTCGCCACTGAGAACAAGAAACAGTGCTCAGCGAAGAAGGACTGATTGCAGCTACACGATATCTTCAAACTATTGCATCCCGAGAGCATAATATATCATCATCATCATCATCATCATCATCATCATCATCATCATCATCATCACCAGCACCACCGCCGCCGCCGCCGCCACCACCACCACCACCACCACCACCACCACCACCACCACCACCACCACCACCACCACCACCACCATCATCATCATCATCATCATCATCATCATCATCATCATCATCAAGTCATATATGGCTATATAACAGAGCAGCGATTTCTTCTTCTTCTTCTTCTTTTCGATCGCTGGTATCACACTTGGAGAGCCGTTCTCAAGATGAAATCTGTGGTGGTTTTCTGCAGTTCTTCCACAGGCCCATACAGCTTTTCAAGAAAAGAGGTTGACAAAGGCCAGATCTCATCTCTCAGCAGCTGATACGTACTGCAACATTGAAGGATGTGCTCTGTGGTCTGTTCTGCTTCTCCACAAGGACAAGCGGGCGATGTCGTAAGGAGGAACCGCCCGTACATGTGTTGGTTTAGTCTGTTATGTCCAGTTATGAGCAGCGATTTAATTTCTTAAGTCTTCAAAGAAAGAGACAATTCCTTATGCCATATACACAGTGTATTTTATGACATTTTAATTTGGACCATTGACCTCTACGTTAAAATACGTTATAATTATAGGTTAATTAATTTATTTAGTTTGACAAATGTTTATTTCCTGTCTGCAGATAACAGCTTTTAAGGTTGAGTGTGCTTAACAGCTTAATTAATTAAGTTAAACTTAATCGATTCTAAATGTTCCAGTTTAATTGAGGATAGTACGTGTATTTCTCTACACTGGCAGACTGTCTGAAAGAAAATGTGGACAAACTTTGTTAAATGCCACCTGTCACTTGTATAATGTATATTTTATTATTGTATTGTTCATTCTGGAAAACTGTATAAAATACCAGAGTTGTATATTGAAGATATTGACCAGGAATCAAACGCACAACTGGCGGATCATCTAGCACTCCACCACACCAACACCGCATGACTATGCTATGATGCTAGGTGCTTCTGCCAGTTGTAGGTTCGATTACTTGCCAATACTAAATACTGTAGTGCCACCTGTTGATCACACTATTATGGTAAAGAAAAATATATTATATGCTATGCAAAGTCAAAGTTCTGTAAGTAAGGCTATATATTAGCCTGTGAAAACAGTGACTGTGTAGTCTGTCAGTCAATAAGTCAGTCAGGTCAGTCAATCAGTAAGGTCAGTCAATCAGTTAGTGAACCAGTTTTTCAGTTAGTGAACCGTCCAGTCACTCAGAAGTGAGTTACTCAATCTGTCTATCATATTGGTTTGTCTATCGACCAATCTTTCGGACTAGCGAAGTGAAGCTGCACCCTCGTACAGAGCTAAAAGCCCTTTACCAACTGTCATGTAGAAAAGAGACAATGAAACACTGGATTAGTGGTCAAGTTAAGTACATTAAGGAGGCTCTATTAGCACACCACTGGATTGGGATGGCAGAATTCGGCCTGCCGGTACCTCGCAAGATGTGGGACAAGTGCAGAGAAAGCACTGAGACCAGAGCAGCGTGCAAGCTGGTCAGTGCGTTCACCAGCACGAAGATGTCCCTGTGCATTGCTGTATATAGAACCATATACTCTATGCCCGATAAGGTTATGAGTAATTCGTGAACAATGTTGTCGAGGCTCATAGGTTGGGCATGTGGATAGGACTAAAGTGCTACTGGTAGATATCCTGAAGTTACTAGGCAACAGTTGTTATTGGGAGGTGATCAAAGGTCTTGATCACCATGTAGCAGTGTGGGCTTTACCAAGGTCAAACCAGTGGTGGATAGAGCCTTGCGCATCTCCTAATACAAAGAAGATAGGCGAGTTTTATGAGGTGCAACGTCGTAAGCCCAGATTACTATTCCGTGCCACTTCCAGGTTGATCTGTATGCGGCTGTGAAGCTGAGAATGTTAGAGCACCTCCTGATGTAGTAGTTATAAAATAAGTGTTTCAGAACAGAGGGTGGTGGGAGACGCGGATCGGTGGCTACAGGAGGGAAGTGGGCTGTCAGAACAGTAATTATGCACATATATTCCACACATTCTAACTTGGGATTGTGTCCCAAGAAAATATGTGATGCGCCTAAGCACACAAAATAGCTAATGTTTAAAACACTATCTTGCTGTTGTATCTGTTAGATGTAATATGCCAGTTATCAGTAGGTCTGTGGCTAATAACTAGGACATAACATCTTATCTAGGCGGTGTTATAGCATAGCACACTAGTGATTGAATGTCTGTCTGTCTGTCTGTCTGTCTGTCTGTCTGTCTGTCTGTCTGTCTGTCTGTCTGTCTGTCTGTCTGTCTGTCTGTCTGTCTGTCTGTCTGTCTGTCTGTCTGTCTGTCTGTCTGTCTGTCTGTCTGTATGTTCTGTCTGTTTAGTGGTCTGTCCGTGTCTGTCTGTATATAGTCTTCTGCACCCCCCCCCCTCCCGCCGGCCCCCACCAGCATGTGATACCATCAAAATCCCCCTATTAGAGAAACGCAAGTGGATAGCTATACACGTCTGCGGTGTTAACATGAACATAAAATCCCCATATTAGAGAAACGCAACTGGATTGGTACACACATCTGCTATGGAGATTGATGAAGTACTTCAAAATTTGGCGAGATTGTTGCAGCAGGAGGTTGGCTATTAGCCATACCAATTATGCCGAGAACCTGGCAGCTCTCCTTCCCGAGAAGCCAACCGCAGCCCCACGCAGGAAGCTACCAACAACTCCTGAGAAGCCAACCCCATCCCACGCAGGAAGCTACCAATCACTCCCAAGAAGCCAAACCCAGCTCTCCTTTCCGAGAAGCCACCACCACCCACCACCCAGAGTTAGAAACCCCACCCAAGTTCACAGATGAGGCGATCGACATGTTTCTTGATGCTATAATCCAGGAATTGAGGAACATACCCTCATGATTTGTGATGGTCCCACATGCAATCCAGAACTATCTGCGGGGATGGGAACTTTCTGGACATGGGGAAAAAGATCCAACAGCTTTCCTGGATAAAGACCTGGACAAGATCGAGAGGAAGTTGGTGGAAGAGGTCCTCCACCTGAAGGGGTCAAGTTCTGCCATGCTCTCAAAGATCACCCTCCACAAGAAGAAGAATGATGGGACAGAGGTCACCACAGATCCCATGTTCTGGTCTAAGCAGTATGCCATCCTGAAGGCAAGCGATATTAGCGAGGCTGTGAAGGAGGCCAAAGCCAAGGTGCTGCAAGACCTTGAGAACTACACCCGCGAGGTGTCTGGCTGGGCAGTCGATGCATTATACCTCAACATTACACGATATCAACCACTACGTGGTGGGTCCTACATCGATCTCCCCACTTCGATTAATGTCCAGAACATTATGGCCTGGCCATTAATATATTCAGGCATGGCAAGGGTGTCTACCCACTGCATCTCCGTGAGGCTGACCCCGCCATTCCAAGGACTAATCTGCTGCTTATCGAGAAGGGTGGCAAGCAACACTATACCTGGATTAAGGACCTGAATCGTCTGCTCTATGATCAGAGTCAGTATAAAGGGAGAAAGCACTTCTGCGAGCAGTGTCTCCACTGTTATTCTCGCGAAGACCTTCTCATCAAGCACAAACTGGAGTGCTGCGGTATCGATGACAGACCAATGCACATAAGAATGCCTACAGAGGACAGGAAGATGCTACAGTTCACCAAATACCACAAGCAACTCAAGGTGCCATTCATCATCCATGCCGACTTTGAAGCCCTAACAACCAAGATTGAGGGGCCAAAGGCGAATCCGGCTCAGAGCAGCACACAGAAAATGCAACACCACAAGATCTGTGGATTTTCATATATTGTGGTCCACTGTGACTGTGTCAGTGAACCGCTAGTGCTGTATCGAGGAGAAGATGCAGCTAAGCACTTCCTGGATTGATTGACATGAGAAGAGGAGAAGATAAGGGCCTTGCTCGCGCACCCTAGGCCGATGGAGATGACTAGAGAGGACTGACTGGCGAGCTCATAAAACCGTGGTCAGTTTCCATGTGTGCGACAGACCATTAGATGGGGACAGTGTCAGAGATCACTGCCACATCACTGGTCTCTACCTGGGAGCAGCACACAATGTGTGTAATCTAAAGCTGCGCCTCAACCCTAGGACCATCACAATCCCGGTAATGTTCCACAACCTGCGTGGGTAAGATTCTCACCTCATCATGCAGGCCATCTCCCAAACAGAGGGACAGATCAACTACATCCCCAACAATATGGATAAGTACAACTCCTTCTGCCTCCATCAGCTGTGGTTCATCGACTCGGCCCAGTTTCTCCCAGCATCACTTGACAAGCTGGTAGCTTATTCCACAACATTCCCACTTACAAAACAGTATGAACCTAACACTGCCAAGCATGAGCTACTGCTCCGCTAGGGTGCATACCCCTATGAGCACATAGATGGGTGGCACCGTTTCAATGAGACCTCTCTCCCACCTCAAGCTACTTTCTACAGTAAACTCTCTGGTGAGGGAATATCTGACAGCGACTACAACCATGCACAGGCTGTCTGGGCCCAGTTCGGCTGCCAAACCATGGGGAACTATCATGACCTCTATCTGCAGTCTGACACTCTGCTCCTTGCAGATGTCATTGATAACTTCCACATAACATGCTTCCAGCAGTATCGTCTGGACCCAGCACACATGCCTGGGGTTGAGCTGGGATGCACTTATAAGGAAGACAGGTGTCGAGCTGGAGCTCCTTACTGACTACGACATGCATCTCTTCATAGAGAAAGGACTCAGGGGTGGTGTATCAATGGTCAGCAAACGCTATACTAAGGCAAACAACCCATACATAGCTGGCTATAATCCACAACAGCCGACAAGCCACATCATGCATCTGGATGCTAACAATCTCTATGGCTGGGCAATGAGCCAACACCTACCGACTGGGGTGGGGGAGGGGTTTGAGTTGGTGGAGGACACTGATGTCAAAGAGATTACACAACATCCTGATGATGATGTAAAGATCTTGAGTACCCACAAGAGCTGCATGACATGCACAATGCCTACCCGCTGGCGCCTGAATGGATGAAGGTGAAGGGAGCATGGCTCTCAGAGTATCAGTGTACACTGGGCGAGTCGATAGCGGAGATAGCAGCATAAAAACTGGTGCCTAACCTAAGAGACAAAGAACAGTATATTCTCCACTACCACAACCTGAAGCTCTACCTTAGCCTGGTATGGGGTTGAAGAAGGTGCACAGGGTTCTACATTTCAATCAGTCACCGTGGATGGAGCCTTACATCTGACTCACCACAGAGCTCCATAACAAGGCCAACAGTGACTTTGAGAAAGATCTCTACAAGCTGATGAATAACGCTGTCTTCGGTTAGACCATGGAGAACTTGCGCAAGCAAGTGAATGTCAAGCTAGTGTGGTCATCTGAGGAGGACAAGCTGCGCCGCCTAATAACCAAGCCCAACTTCTCCTGGGCGAAGGTGTTCGATGATGATCTAGCTGCTCTCAACATGTACAAGACGAGCCTGCTGCTGAGCCACCCTGTCTATGTGGGAATGTCCATCCTGGACCTCTCAAAGCATCTTATATAAGACTTCTAATACAACCAGCTGAAACGACTATATGGTGCCAACTGTGTGCTCCCGTACACTGACACAGACAGCTTCTTGTTGGAGATCCAGACTGAGGATGTCTATGCTGATATGGCTGCGAGGAGCGACCTCTATGACACAAGCGACTACCCAGTAACACACCTGCTACACAGTACTGCCAACAAGACGGTCCTGGGCAAGATGAAGGATGAGTATGCCGGGGTGCCAATCCAGGAGTGTGTTGACCTGTGCCCCAAGATGTACTCCATCAAGCAGTCAGATGAACAGGAAGTCAAGAAGGCAAAGGGTGTGTGCAGGGCTGTGGTTAGACAGATTCGTCATGAGCAGTACAAGGAATGCCTCTTCGAGCGAAAGGTCTTCCACCATGGTATAAACATGCTGCGAAGTGAGGGTCACCACCTTTACAAAGTCCACCAGTGCTTTAGACACAATGCGATGGATAGAACCCGATAGTATTCACACCCTGGCTTATAGTCACAAGGATGCCATCACGCCAATGGATGTTTTCATCAAAGAGCTGCTGGTATGAGCATCATGTGACATGTTCAACCGACAGTCAGTGGAGGATGTCTACTCTCTGGTGGCGGTAGCTGGGTGTTTGTAGGGATAAGTTGGAGCTCCTCTCGTACAAACGGGCGCCTAGGGCTGCTCTCTGACCATGCCAGGTACTACATACCTGTCAATCTTGTGTACATCTATCGAACAGTTGGGGTCAGGCTTCTGCCTACGTCCAACCTCCAACTCGCCAGGCCCATGCAAATACCGAACCAGGAAATCGGATGGACGTCTATCCTCTAAGCATAGCTCTTGAACAGAGCATAGTCGTTCCGACTGTTGGGCTTCTGTCCTATCAGCCTAGTAACCTCAGCATTGGATCTCTCCACCACAATGGGCAACCCTCTCGCCCATACCATGGAACGTCCGCCAGTTGGGATGATGGCAACCATCTCCTGAGCATACTGATGTGGGAGCAGCCTCTCTGCCAGTGTCCGGTTCCACTGCTCGATGATAGCCTGGGCATGGTGATGTCCCACCTCACCTCGCCTAATCGCCACACCAAATTTCTGCGTGAGGGCTGGAGTTTCACCTCTAAACTCCTTACCTTCATCCACTTGCAGCAACTCTGACCACTGGAGGGGGTTTTGCAGGTCGTCATAGATACTCTGGAACCCGGCAGCCACCTGACCTGCGGACTTATCCATGAGAGGCATTGCCTCCTTGTATCTACTGGCGACATCGACGATGATGAGGGCGTACTTGTAGGCCTTGCATGTTCCTCTGGAACAGACACGATCATGTGGAAAGAACAGCACACCAGCCTGGTGAACTCTGTGCGGGACAGGTTCATCAAAGTGTGCATA
The DNA here is from genome assembly GCA_034401795.1 of Chaetoderma sp. LZ-2023a. Taxonomy (NCBI): domain Eukaryota; kingdom Metazoa; phylum Mollusca; class Caudofoveata; order Chaetodermatida; family Chaetodermatidae; genus Chaetoderma; species Chaetoderma sp. LZ-2023a. Next base: position 2,756,436 of record CM067362.1, read on the forward strand.
CCGAATGTGCCGTGGACGAGGTCTGTAGATCTGCCACATCGCCTGTCTGGTAAGCCACTGGCTAACCATCTCTAAGGCGAATCTATGACGCTTGCGACGTGCAGCCTTGAGCAGCTTGTGAGGCTCACGATAATAGCCGACGGGCCGGTAATAAAGATCTTTAAGAGAGGCAGCAGAGACCGCAGATGAACTCTCGAACCTCATCACTGACGTCGACTCCTGTCCTCTCCTGTACAGCTCAGGCAAACTCTAGACAGACGAACAGATGACCGTCGTTCATCCGACCATTGATTGAACACCTCTTTGAATACCTGTGAACACTGCTGTCTAATATCTGCAGTGCTGGTGCAGTCACTGAAAGGAAGCTTATCGACAAAGGCTTGCCAGTTAAGGGACTTGACGAGGTCATGCAGAGAAGCCATTCTATATAGCACATCTTAAATGTTCGGCAGCCCAGATGACTGCGAGTGCTATCGCAACATACAGGAGCCATGGACCGGTATTGCCAAAGAATTTGCCTACTCCCGAGGCGATGGCTGGAATAGGCTCAAAGATCTTCTCAACTCCATGGAGAGCATTGTTGGCGATTTTGCGGACCATCTCGTCAGCCTTCATCATGAACAGAGCAATCAGAGTCCAAACTGCTGCTAGTGGGCCAAGAGAGCCCTTCACATAGATATGATAAATTCCCTTGGCAGGGTGGATTAGTTGGCGGGATTCTGGCTCTACATCATCACCATCATAGTCCTCGTCATAGGCATACTCATCATTGTCCTCAGCTTCATCATAATCGTCCTCATCATAGTCCTCATCATAGTCCTCAACTGGATCCTCGAAAGCTTCCGGTTCATACATTGCTTGTAGTTCCTGCTGGCTATATGGTGAGTTTAAATCACTTGTATAGGCATGGCATCTGCAATCTTGAATGCAGGCATGTTTGTGTTGGTGAACTGGGGTCTCAGCTTCGCTGACCATAAGGCAGTGGAGGTAGAGAGAAAACGGCATAACCAGGCGATGGAGTAGCTGTCTAAGGAGAAGTTTGAGTACAGCAAGGCACTCGAATATATGAAGGGAGACATGCCGACAGCAACAAAAGCCTCAAGCAAACCAGAACATCCACTTGGCCGATGAGGGTCTCGATGAGTACTATGAGGCTGTAAAGCTTTCCGAGCCGACGCTCGACTATGAGGCATCAGGAGGTCCGAAGATGGCTGGGGCCATAGTAGTAGTGGCTGCTGTAGCAGTGGTGGTAGCTGGGACAGCCGCTGGAGTTATGCTCTATGCATGTTCAAGCTGGATACCTCCATTTTGCGAGAAGTGAACCTTGCTATATCCAAAGTACAGCACCATTACTCCGACCGGGCGAGTGCTCCCTCACTCTTCAACCAGGTTCCCAATATGAAAGCTGAGCTGGTTGCCATGGTTAGGCAGGACGCCCCTTCCTCTGAGGTGGCACTGATCCTCGTGGCCACTGGTCAGGTGGAGTAGGGCATATGACTTTTATTTCTGTCGACAGCAATCAGCCAGATCGCACACCTCACCGATCATGTTGTTCCCAGCCACCACACATTTGAAGTCATCTAGCCTCATCCCCCACCTCCTGGCCCACCCCTCCCTTCTGAATCGAGACTTCTACAGCTACACAGTCCGAGGCAACTCGTTGCAATGACAACTCTAGACGCTGGTTAGCCATGGCCTGGACCTGCTGATGCTCTAGCTCTACATGTAGGGTTCATTGACTAGAGCCCGCACGTTTTAGTTCCTGGTCATTCTCATCATGCTAGACCTGAAGTCATGGGGAGGTCATCGTTACTCCATCAAGATGTTCAGTGTACACCCGAAGGAACAGCTTGTCCTACATCAAGGCCAGGTTCACGATGAGGGAGAAGAGTGGCACCACAACAGGTATTTCTACGTCTGGTTGTAAGTCGAATTTTGTGAAGCCATCATTACATCCGATGGCATAGTACCCTTTCCCCTTCGCATAGTAGGCAGGTCCATGAGCCAGTGGAGCCAGGACCCAGTACCCATCGTTCACATAGGTGGTATCCAGGATGTTTTTGCTCTGCATAATCTCCCACCTGCGGGAGCTCTACCTCCTTCACCACTGTGCTCTTGAGCTTGAACTTGAGCGTCATGCTCCTAATCTCATGGATCTGTCCTGAGAGGGCGAAGTCGATGAACTTCCCCGCTGTGGATAAAGGGTTCACATCATGGATACTAGGTTGAATGGCTGTCAGAAAGTCCTTCCGGGGATCACTGTGGTGCGAGGCCACAAGTTCAACTACCCCATCTGGATGCTGTACATACTGATGCATGTTTAAACGCCTGTATATACAGGTTTTAAATGGTGATGTTTGGCAAAGTTCTCTGCAGATCTTATTTGGAGGGCAGAAACCAGTGCACCCCTCCAAGAAGAAACCAGTACAGCTGCCGATTGACAGGGTCAACGACTACCTCGTGACGTCAACATTATCCACGAGCAAGCCAAGATCCCACCTCTGTCTGATGTAGAGGTACTGACTGCTATATACACCGGCCCGTAGTATAAAGGAATTATTGATTTGGATACTCTACCGGAAGCTTGACAGTGTCCAGGGAATGTCACTAGATCTCCCCAGGACACCCACTAAGAGTCCTGTAATTCTAGCTCTCCAGAAGGCTAGGGTTGATCCCAACGATCTACTAGCAGTCGGGAAGTGGGCTGGCGTATTCAGCCTCCACACTGATGATGAACACCGGATGTTGGATGCTATACAGGCTGAGGCCACATATTACTTCCGAGAGGAGATCAGTGCAGCCGTAACTGAGGGCCATGAGTCTGGGCATGCCACTGGTCACACTGAAGGTAGAGAGGAGGGGTTGGCCACCGGCCACAAGGAGGCCACTGAGCACATCTTCAATGAAAGAGGGCACGAGTGGCTGGTGAGAGACGAGAATATTCCCCGCCGAGAACTACCAGGACTACCTCATAAAAACTGGCCTCAAGGCAAATGCTAAGAGGGCATGGCTGAAGTGGGTCTTCCGCGAAAAGTTTCAGAAGAATAGAGTCGAGGCATCTGATCCTCCGTGGATAGAGTTTCAGAAACATTCTCAAGAAGCTCATGAAGTTCCTCAAGCTTCTGACGAAGTTCCTCAAGCTTCTGACGAAGTTCCTCAAGCATCTGACAAAGTTCCCCAAGCTTCTGACGAAGTTCCTCAAGCTTCTGACGAAGTTCCTCAAGCTTTTGACGAAGTTCCTCGACCCTGAAAAAGCATCCCCGCCACCACTACTACTACTACTACTACTACTACTACTACTACTACTACTACTACTACTACTACTACTACTACTACTACTACTGTCACGGCACAGCTTCCTGGGCTAATGCTTTCACTTTAGCTTCCTGGCGGAATCCAGCTTGTACCTGAAGTTCTCTGCTTTCTCCAGAGAGGCTTGAAGTGGGACAGATCCCCTGTCTCCTTGTTGCTGAAGATGAAGAGGTATAGATCTGTGACCTTCTGCACGCATGTGATGAAGTCTTGCTTGGTATCCTTGAGGACCAGGCTGTCATATATCATCTCAAGCAGGGCACGACCACCCACTCTTCGAACTAAAGTACAGGAGCCTCGCATTGTGCTGGATATCTGGTGATATCTCATGGGTGTATTTCTGAAAGAGGAGGAAGACAGTGATCTTGATGTGCCGAATGCATCTGGTGATGTTGCTGAGGTATGTGACTGTCTTCTGGTCTATCGCGGGGTCATCGATAACTAGAACAAGTGGTTCAGTTAGTCGAGCCATGAGCAGCTTCTCCATCAGTGCTTGCAGGTTGTGCATCTTGGTAATTGGGCCATTGTACTACTGATCTTTATCGTCGACTGCCTCAGTGGTGGAGTCAGACACCAGGAGGATGTATCGAGACTGAAGATGTTCGGCGAGCAGGGCCTGCAGCAAGATGTTTTTCCAGTGTCCTGATGGGGCAATAATCAGCACCACCTGACCGGTATCATCTGGCCTACTGTTGTATGGTGCTGAGATGTTGCACATGCATGTGAAGGATGGTCAGCAGCTCTTCAGCCATAGCCTCGTCTATATCTGGGAGATTAAATGGCAGTACTTCCTGTACCAGCTCTTTTGCCTGCAGTGTGGGTAGCATTGTACCACTGGTGGATGTGAAAGATGCGATAAAGGCGTCAAGTATGTAATCCCAACAAGCACTGAGAAGGTAACACAGAGGGCCTGTCTCAGTGCCCGAAGTGTCTAGCACCTCGTGTATCCGTATGATGCAAGCTCGAGCAGCCATGCTTATTATGTGATCTTAAACGGCAGCCCGAAGAATCCTGACTTCTTCACCTTGGGTAGTTGGAGCTTTGCTGTTGCATTCGCTTGGCCATCCACCATGATATGGCTTAGGCCGATGGTGCCTACCTTGAGATTCTCCCCATCTTGTTGGAATGAGCTCCTTCATTTCAGGAGATCCTTAACCACGTCCTGTGCAAAGGACTCAACCATAACCTTGATGGCACCAGCCTCATCGGCTCCGAGCATACCGAGCATCACTGCCCTGTCGTTGATGCCCATCCCCTTGTATACAGTCTTGGCCTTGTTGATGGCTGATTGCCCTACCATGTCAGTGTTTCAGATGAGATCTCTGGCTGGGATGGTACCTCGGATCTCTCGAGGTTCTCCCATCTCATCGAAGTCTAGGAAGGAGATAGGGGCAACAGTGTCCTCTGAACCGAGGCGTTCCTCGCCCAAGTGAGCAAGATCACCTAGCTCTTTGCTCCCTATGTCTGTGAGTGACAGAGACATTGTTGGGGTATACATACGTCTTAGACCTAGTCATATCCCCAGTAGACTAGGTGGGCATAGGTAGACCATGTGGTTGGCCAAGTAAATAAGTAACAATGCTCCAGATACTGGCCCTCTCTACGGGGGCATGCCTTATGGGCTAACCACCATTTCTGGGAATTGGAAATCCCCAGTCTGTGTGGTCGACTATGCACTACCAACTCTGGCATAGCGTGCCATGCCCTATAGGCTACTGTTGTGGCATGGACCTGCCAAGCTTCCATTATATATAGCATCTTAAAGCTAGACATAGGCTACGATGATCTCGGCCATAGCACTCGTCGCTAGCCCTAGAACCTCAGCTTCCATTAGAGGGATGCGTTTGCCCATGGTCTTGGTGGCAAAAGTATAAGAACAAACCACCGATGGCGATCTTTGGGATGGGATGCTTTATTCCCAGCCAGTGGTCGACAACCGTACTCACCACTGTAATGAGGACAGCAGCTCCAGCAGTAGGAATAACCTCATTACCACCTGTCATCTTTACCATGGTCACATTCATGGCCACGTTACTGGTGACATGAATGGCCAGGGGCTTAGCCTGTCTCAGTAACTTCTGGGTCTTGCTTTTGAGCAGTTCTCCACCTTCTGGAGACTCGTCTGGCTATCTGGGAGTGGCTTTACAATCTGCACCATTGACGTCATATTTTAAGCCCTGAGTATACAACGCATTTAAATGTGTACGTTCTACATCGAGAGAGCTAAGCAGATCTACCCAGTGTGCATTTGTTAGCTGATTAGATTGGTACTCGGGAATATCCATAGCACTATACATAGCGGCTTAAACCATGGGCATATGCATTAAGTGCTATGACGTCCTCCGCACAGAATTGAAGGCCTACAAGAAGAAGTCGCCAGATGAGCTCGCCCAGCTCTCTAACGCTGAGATAACAGATGAGCTGACAGCTGTGAAGCTCTAATTAGGAATTGGTAAGGGTCAGATCTGCTTCATTGAATACCTCATTATTGGCGGCAGTATCGTTGAGCAGCTCCTGCATACTAAGAGATTCTACAAGGATCGGAAGTGTCTGTCGGATGTGTTCCAGCAGTTGTTGGCATCCATGGCATCCCCCGACTCTGAGTTGAATAAGGCTCTGCGCTACTACAAGCTGGAAAAAGGCTGTACCACCGAACCATACAGTCCTTGGGTGTGTATGCTGACAGCGTGTTTAGGGGCTGTTGGGCAGGCCAATCTGGTTCAGGCAATCTCGTTTACCATGACTCCCACACCAGAAGATCTATTTCTCGAAGAGCTTGAACTACTAGCGGTGGAGAAGACTGGTTATAAGGACAGCAATAGCTAGACCTGACACCACTCATAGGGCTATCATCCTGCTAGCACTGCTGGGCGGCGTGGTGGGTGCCAGCATGGGTCGCCATTTGTCATCCAGCACTCTGTGTGTAGGAACGACATTCGGAACGATGGTAGCACTGGCTTGCAGAGATGCTTGTGTCATGGGGGTAGGGACAACATGCACAGCTGAGTTGATGTCAGTGTTAAACCGGAATAAGCCACAGGAGTAGTAGTGTCGGAATTAAAATGATACCACCTCCCTCAACTGGCCGCCTTTTGGCAAACCGTGGCCCCCACTGCACTCTCAATCCCTGGGGCATAGGTTGGTGAGAATTGTGGTTGGTGTATGCCTCTAGATGGAGGCCCAGGGTTGTTGAGACAGGTGGTTGGTATGCCTCTAGATGGAGGCCCCAGGGATTGAAAGGGTGGTGGGGGCCACGGATCGCCGAATGGCGGCCAGTTAAGGGAGGTTGTATCATTTTAATTCCGACACTACTACTAGGCAAATGATACCACCACCCTCTCAATCCCTGGGGCATAGGTTGTGGGGGCCACCATGGATCACCGAACGGCTGCCAGGGACATAGTATCACACTACTACTACCAGGGTCTGAACACCCATTTAGAGACAAGCATCCACAGTGATATACACCACTGATCGCCATCAACCACAGGCCCGGCCTCTCGCTCTCTCTATTCTGTGTAGGCTCGGACAAACACGTAGTCTCTGCCAGAGTCCCATCGGCATGATGGGACCACTCATATGGGCTTCCAACTACATTGACAATGCTCACCTATGAGGAGGCTAAAGTGATTAGCATGTGAACCACGGCAGACTCTGGCATGTTCACATGTTATGCAGAGAATCTGGTGCTGAGCAGGTGTCTCCAGCAGACAACAACGGCCTACCCTCTCCACCACATAGAAGTGGCAGACAGACTTGATCTCTTCACGTGGGTGAAAGCAGTCGTAAATGTTTCTCCGCAAGGGGTCGATCCAAGGATTGTACTGGGGTCATCTCAGAAGTGGGACAACTTGACATCCAATATCATGGCAGTCTCAGCGCCCTGTGCTACTGCTGTAGACGCCAGCACGAGCAGTATGATGAGAATCATGGCTATATATGAAGAGTTAAACTGAACAGAGTGAACCCCTCGAGAAATATCTGTGCCAGATCGAGCCCTGTTCCATCCGGATCGATAGTGATCTTCATCCCCTCAGGGGCAGGGGCTAGCTGCTTCACTCTGCCGCTGGCTAAGAAATGTAGCTCTAGGACTATATGAGTCGTTTGTGGGCTAGTGAGTCCGACTTGCTGAAGCAGTTTAACAGCACCCTTGACTTTGGAGACATGTGACACACCATCTACCTGTAGGGTGCCCTCCTGGAGGTTAACAGCTTCTTCTGGTCCATCGAATGGACGACGCAGGAGCTTTCCACCTGTAACCCTGATCCGGTGACCCACCCTCGTCAGGAAGACACCTTCACCTATGTAGGTGAGGAAGGATGATCCCCGATTGTAGAGCTTTCGAACTGTCCCATCCTTTTTCACAACAGTGGAGAGGGGAGTAACCTCTGTGTCAATGACTGCAGAAGGCCTATATAGGGGCAACCATGTGTGCCAGTCACCCCCAGGTCCAGCGCGGTACCACACTTCATTCTTCTCAAATATAAACTGCAGGTTTTTTGCCAGGGTCAATAGCAGGCCATCATGGGCCATCTGCGGGGCATCGCTTGAATAGGGTTTGACCAAATGAAAGCTGAGGTCGTTATTTAGGGTGTTAATGTCTGCCACCTCTGTATCCGAGAGCTCAATCAACGGCTCGAGGATGTACTTCCTCTTCGGGAAATCGTACTGAAACACGATCTTGTGGCCATCTATGTTGTGACCCCGGCACTCCTTCGACACATCCTTGAGGTCTGTGAGCAGCTCCACTCCATCACCACCAATGGGGTGGAAGGAGATTGCCTTTGAGTTTGCTTCGTACTGTAGGGCGAATGACTTGCCATCGCTCTCTTCTACCTTGGCAGCAACAACTGCGTACCCATCTGCCAGGTCAGCAAGACCAGTCGAGTGAGCAAATATGGGTTCCATAGCACGCTATAGGAGGGGCTTAAACAAGACATATAACCATGCCGATTGTCCGACTGCTGCTTTCCGGTGGTGAGAACGTAATTTCACCATCTCTATAGGGGAGACGGGTGGTACAGTAGCGTGTAGAATGGGTCCTCTTCGAGGTGCCCCAGTGGGGCACAACATATATACACGCCGATGTGCTACATCAACCTCCGGGAAGTGCACACAGCAGCTCACTGGTAGAAGTCAGCCAGGACGTAATAGAGTATCTCCCAGGCTCCAACAGCAACCTATGGAAAGCTATCAGTCCTAGCCTGTTCACAGCTGTAAATCACCTGTTTGACAGCCCCTCCATTAACATATATGCCAGCATGGATGGGATATCTGACACCCATTTAGAGTTTACACTCTTATTACTCATTGACCTGACGAGAACATGATATTACACCAGGAATATCTGACCTTTGCCGAGATGATGAAGAGCCGCCTACAGGGCTGCCCCTTCATGACCCCTGCACAGATAAAGGCCTTAAACGAACAGATGCTCTCACTGCAACAAGAAGGAGAGCGACTACAGTGGGAGAGCTGGTATCAACAGAACACAAGCATTGCAAGGAGGCGAAGGAACAGTGAAGGTTCCCGATACTGGCAAACCCTCCTGGAGGAGAGTAAGCGGCATGATGAGCCAGATGTAGTGGAGACTGCGGAAAATGCAGTGGAGACTGAGGAAGAGGATGAGCCAGAGAGTAAGCAGGACGATGTCTTCACATACGATGATAGGCCAGATGTAGCGGAGACCATGGACGATGCAGCAGAGACCGCGGACGAGGATGAGTCAGAGAGTAAGCAGGACGATGTCTTCACATACGACAATGAGCCAGATGTAGCGGAGACCGCGGGCAATGCAGCGGAGACTGCGGACGAGGATGAGCCAGAGTGTCGGTGGGACGATGTCTTCACATCCGATGATGAGCCAGATGTCTTCACATACAACGATGAGCCACGTGTCTTCACAGACGAGGATGAGCCAGATGTCATACAGTGGGAAGAGGAGATGGCGCAGAAGTGTAAGACCAAGAAAGCCATCCAGTGGCAGACCTACTATCTTAGTCATAAGGTGAAGTTCTAGATGTCACATCTCAGAAAGCTACTGGCACCCGACATAGTGCTGGATGACCTCTGTCTAAGAGACATCTGTCTCGACACCAGCAAGCTGGCATGGTTCGCTAGGCTCTCCAAAATGTACCTTTCTAGGACTCATGAGCAGATTCTGCAGGTGATGCAGGTTTAATATCCAGGTATACTATGGCAAAATCAGAATGGCGGAAGCAACCAGAAATATACCCCTCCCTGACGGCTGATGAGGGCGGTACCATCCATGGCTGGTGACTCCAGCAGATAGATACCATCAGACAGAATCTCGGCCATGAAGCAGAGAAGTACAGCAGAATGCGCAGGCGATATACGACAGCCTATAATGTCCTTGCGCATACAACCACTGCTGTGGGTGTGATTGGAGCCAGTGCTGGGGTGGCAGCTGTGGCCACTCTCGCTACAGGGGTGGGTGCCATCGTCGCCATCCCGCTGGGTGGCGTGACACTAGCCGCCACTGTCTTGGCCATGCGCCTGGGGGTGGGGTAGCGGCAGATCACAAGGAGGCTGGAGAAGCATGCTAAGTACGTGGCACTGGCACAGAGTATGCTACGAACTATCGACGAGTCTGTCAGCAAAGCTCTCGAAGATGGCCAGGTCACCGATGAAGAGTACCACCATATATTGAAGGTTCAAGCCCTGTACTGCACGGAGAAACCTAAAGTGCGACAGCAATACCTCAAAGGCTCCAGCGGGCGGGTTGATATGGAGGAGTTAAAAAATGAGATGTTATGGCGAGGTCGCCTCGCTGCTCTCTGGAGTCAAGACGACTACAAATAGTGTGCTGCCTGTACGGTAGCTTTAAGAACACTAGTATAGATAGCCTTCCCACTGAACCTCACGACAGTCATCTGGAAGCAACTGCCCCTCCTGGGTATGCCCTTGACTGGCCTGAGAGGTCTACTGGATGATATAGTAGAGCTAACACCGTTCTCCATCACAGTGGAAGGACAGTCCCGAACCAGCTTATCCATCAACCCACGACCGCTGACCAACCACCCCATCACCATCAAGGATGCGAAGCAAGCTCATACTTGGATGGCTGCTCAAAGCCTCTCATACTGGAATCAGCAGCTGAACTTTGCCATGTGGTGTGCCACGGCAGGTTGTGGAGTAAGTTCCACCCTGCTTCACTCCTATTCTGGTACTCCTGAAGCTGTGCTCATCGCCAGCTGTCTCAGATTCCACGTGTACTTCATGGTGCGACGAATCCCCCATGAGCTGGGTGCAAGCCTCTCTTATACAAACGCCTTCGACCCACAGCTCAACAGTCATAGCATCTCAGCGGCCAGCAGACTACAGAGAGAGAGAGAGTTCAGTGCTCACCCAGACTATCGGTGGCATGGTGGTGTCTAGGGGTTATGTACGGTGACCCGAGACGTGATTACATAGGATTCCCCTATCGAACCCCCGACGAGTAGGCCATCGGAAGACAGCAACATTCTCGTCCGACCCTAGAGCGCTGGTGCAAAATATGCACATCACTGGCTTGCGGCAGGACTATCCAGATGTGTGGAAGTACTTTGTCCCACACACCACCTCAGGCTTCACACCAGCAGGGATCGTTCGGATAAACCAGTCCCTGGAAGCACTGTGCTACTGTCTCCTTTCTGGCACAGACCCAGCTGCGGCATTCCATAGATGGTGTCAGTGGAGCAGAGGTCCAGGCCATGTTCATCAGTCTCGTTGAGGATATTATCATCGTGGCAGACCCCAGTAGTCTTATTGCTAAGTTCCAGCAGGGGCAACCCCTGGCCCAGAAGGCCCGTCACAAGCTTGACTTTGCTATTTCACCACACCTATGGTTGATTCCGAGCAACATGATCGTGAACATCGAGGACCTCCAAGTCAGGGGCTCTAACAACATGATAATCGAAGGGAGTTCCCCCAGTGTCCACTTCATCTTCAACACTGCCATCAACGCACCTACACGTAGTACGAGCCATACAGTCGTTCCGACCCTGACACTGAAGCCAGTCGACAGAGCAGCTCCAGGCGCCCCGACACTGTAGCCAGTCAACACAACACCGCTTCCTGTGGTAGCTCTACATGTGGTGTCAGGCCTAGCTATCGTGGTGCTCGGGATCAGCCTACTCCGCCGCTAGCAAATCAGCTATAAGACTATCCTGACTCTCTACAGTAGCAGTGGGGACCATGGTGAGACACTGAACCAGGTTGGCATGCCATACAGCCCCTATACCCGCTGCCAACATGCACATCCAAGGGCTGGAGGGTTTGGCAGTGCATCCTTTTTCCAGCTTGTAGTATCGGAGAGCCTTGTTCAGCTCCAGGGAGGCCATGGTGGTCTGCAACTGCTGGAACACATCTGACAGATGCTCCCGATCCTTGTAGAAACCTTTAGCTCACAGGAGCTGCTCGACGATACTCCCGCCCATGATAAGGTATTCGAGGAAGCAGATCTGTCCCTTGCCAAATCCTAGATAGAGCTTCACAGCTGTCAGCTCCTTTGTCAGCTCAACACTGGAGAGCTGAGCGAGCTCATCTGGTGTCTTCTTCTTGTAGTCCTTTAACTCCCTCCAGAAGACATCACAGTACTTCTCGCATAGCGTGAGCCTAGACATGTTTAAGATGTCTCAATAGAGAGATGAATATACCTGAGTACCAACCCGGCCACCTGGCAGACGCAGACTAGGAAGATCTTATTAGCTCTCTCGACAGGTGACATAGACGTTTAACCGCATTGTATACTCAGTGCTTAAACAATGACGTCAATGGTACAGATCATTAAGCAACTGCCCGAGAGCCAGGCGAGTCTTCAGAAGATGGAGAACCTGCAGCGAACCAGGACACAGAAGTTACTGACCAAAGCAAAACCTCTGGCAGTCCATGTCGCCAGTAACGTGGCAGCGAATTTGGCCATGGTGAAGATGACAGGGGGAAATGATGTTCTTCCTGCCGCCACTGTGGCTTTTCTCGCTACAGTGGTGAGTGGGGTGGCCGGGCACTGTCTTGGAATAACTCAGCCCATCCCCAAAGATCACCCTCAGTGGTGCCTCCTACACTGTTGCCGCCAAGATCATGGGTGAACGTGTTACACTAATGGAGGCCGTGGTTCTAGGGCTAGCAACGAGTGCAATGACTGAGATCATCGTCACCTATGTTTAACCCCTCTGAATAGTGAGAGATGGATCACGAGACCTCTGCAGCATATGAGGCATGGCGTGCCGGAGGGCAGTGTGTAGCCCATAGTCAAGCACGTGGACTGAGGATCACCAATGACTGGGAATGGTGGACCGCTCACAATGTGTGTCCCTGCAGAGAGGGCCAGTACCCTGAGCACTGCTACCTATTCCCTTGGCCGACTGTGTGGTCCTCCTATGACCAACTATTTCTCTCGGGGTATGACTAGTAGGTTTAAGCCGTCTGTATATGACTATGACTCTGTCACTCACAGACCTAGAAAGCAAAGAGCTAGGCGATCTTGCTCACCTGGGCGAGGCACGCCTCGGTTAAGAGGACACTGTTGCCCCTATCTCCTTCCTAGACTTCGATGAGAAGGGAGATCCGCAGGAGATCCAAGGTACCATGCCAGCCCGAGATCTCATTGGGAACACTGATACGGTAGGACAATCAGCCATTAACAAGTTCAAGACTGTATACAAGGAGATGCGCATCAAGGAGAGTGCGACGATGCAAGGTAAGCTCGGAGTCGATGAGGCTGGAGCCATCAAGGTTATGGCTGAGTCCTATGCACAGGACCTGGTTAAGGATCTCCTGAAACCATAGAGCTCATTCCGACAGGATGGAGAGAATCTCAAGATAGCCACCCTCGGCCTGAGCCATATCACTGTCGACGGCCAAACAGGTGCTACCGCCAGCCTCTGGCTACCAGAGGTGAAGAAGTCAGGATTCTTTGGTTTGTCGTTTAAGACCACAGAATAGTCATGGCTTCCCGTGCATGTATCATACAGATACTGGATGTACTAGACACTGTGGGTGCTGACACAGGCCCTCTACGCTATCTTCCCAGCTGCTGCTGGGATTTCATGCTTGATGCCTCCATCATATCCTTGGTATCCGCCGGAGGTGCAGGTTTTCCCGCTCTGCAGGTGAAAGAGCTGGTGCAGGAATTACTGCCGTTTAGTCTCCCAGATATAGACGAGGCTACCGTCGACCAAGTGCTAACCATCCCCCACACACATGTCTGTACCATTCGACAGTAGGCCGGCCGATGCTGGCCAAGTCATGCTTATAATTGCCCCATCAGGACACAGGAAAAACATCTTGCTGTGGGCTCTCCTGGCCGAACATCTACACTCTCAATACATCCTTTTGGTGTCTGACTCCGCCGCTGAGGCAGTTGACAATAATGATCAATGGTACAATGGCCCAATCACCAAGACGCAGAACCTGCAAGCACTGATGGAGAAGCTGCTGGCAGCCAGACTGACAGAACCACTTGTTCTAGGTATCGATGACCCTGCAATGGACCAGAAGACAGTCGCCTACCTCAGCAACATCCCCAGGCACATCTGGCACACAAAGATAACTGTCTTCATCCTCTTTCAGAAGTACACCCGCGAGATCTCACCAGACATCCGCCACAATGCCCGGCCGGTTGCTATACTTCAGCTCCAAGTGTGGACGTGCCCTGCTCGAGACCATATACGACTGCCTAACCCTCAACGAGACCAAAGGGGACATTATCGCAGGTGTACAGAGGGCAACTGAGCTGTACCACTTCATCTTCAGCAACAAGGATACAGGTGAGCCATCTCTGGAAAGGCTCAGACCTTCACCTACAAGCTGAATCCATCCAGGAAACTAGCCTGCTCTATTCATCATCCCTGACTGACTGAGCAGAGACCACTGCGGTCTCCGCTGCAACTTTTTTTCATTCATCTGAAGGCTGTGCAGTCTCCGCTACTTCGTCTGCGGTCTTCGATACATCGTCCGTGGTCTCTGCTGCTTGAGGAGCTTCGTCAGTGGTCTCCGCTGTTACTTCGGCAGTTTCGTCAAGTCCATACTGGCGCCGAAACTCTACCCACTGGTCCGTGTCGAGGACTCTCTTCTTATGGAACTTCTCACAGAAGATCCACTTTGTCCATCCGCGACGAGCATCTGATTTGTGAGCAGATTTGATGAGGTAATCCTGGTAGTTATCTGGGAATTTCAGAAATGCTGGCAGATTACATTCCAATCTCCTGCGACCTCTTTGGTTGAAGATGTGCTCAACAGCCTCCTTGCAGCCAAGAGTGAACCCCTCCTGAGTACCTTCTGCATGACTGGTGTCATGGCTCTCCGCTACAGTGGCACTGACCTCCTCCCTGAAGCAGTTATTTGTTCCAGACTGGAGACTATCCAGCATATCTCGCTCTTTCTGGCAATGGAGCCTAAATATGGCAGCCCACTTCCCGACCGTTTGTAGATCTTTGGGGTCGATCCTCGCCCTTTGGAGAGCTACAATAACAGGACTGTTGGTTTGGGCCACAGGGGGTAGGTCGAGTGTCCTGCCCTGGGTGCTGTCAAACTTCCAGTAGAGTATCCGAGTCAGGAGTTCTTTTGTACCACGAGCTGGCGCTCCTTCCTCTGTGGCAGCCAGTATCTCCACATCAGACAGAGGTGTAACCTTGGCTCGCTCGTGGATAATGTTGATGTCACGAAGCAGTCCTCAGACCCTGTCACAGTGGGACAGTGCATACCGTGGCTGTCGTGCTGACTGTCGTGCCGACTTGTCCTGCTGCCTATAGACAATCTGCTGAAGAACTTTACCAAACATGGCAGCCGTTTAACCCCTCTATATACCCAAACCTTAAACATGCTGCAGTATGTGCAACATCCATATGGGGCCGTTGAACCTGCGACATCGCACCGCACTGATCCACAGAAGGACTGCCTGACGGTCATTCAACCCAGTATACACAATGAGAACCCGTTGTCCACTGCTGGGAAGTACATTGATTTTGCAATCTCGGTACAGATCCACGAGATCAAGAGCATGGCACTCGAGTTCAAGCTTCAGAGCACAATAGAACATACGGTAGAGCTCCGACAGGTTCTGAACAGGTGGGAGATTGTGCAGAGCAACAGCACCGTGGGCACCACCTATGTGAACGATGAGTACCGAGTCCTAGGTCCGCTGCCTCATGGCCCAACCTTCTATGCGAAGGGAAAGGGGTACTATGCTGTGGGGTGCAATGAGGGGTTCACGGAATTCAAACTACAGGCAGGTGTCGAGAAGCCTGTGGCAGTTCCACTCTTAACCCTCCTCGAGAACACACATGTGAAACCAGCTTCCATGCATGATAGGCTGTTCCTCCGGATGTACACTGGGCAGCTCGCAGATGAATGCTCCAAGACTTCATGTCTGGCATGACGAGAATGACCAGGAGCTGAAGCAAAAGGGTTCCGAACAGCGGATCGTTCATGTGGAGCGAGAACACCAGCAGGTCCAAGCTACAGCCAACCAATGGGTAGAGCTGACATTGCATCGTGGTGCATCGCACTGTGTTGCTGTTGCGGTCCTGGTTCATAAGGGAGGAGCCATCCAGCAGATGGATAAGCTAGACGACTTCAAGCTTGTAGTTGCTGGGACCAATGTTCTTGGTGAGGTACGCGAGATGGCTGATTGCCAACTCTACAGACAGAAAACTAAGTCATATGCACTTCTGTGCCTAACTAGTGGAAGCGACGACCTGGAGTCGGCACTCGAGGGCCATCACCACCTCAGCGGGAAGGGACATCCCACCTAATCATGGCAACTGGCTCAGCTTCAACATCGGAAACCTCATAGCTGGGACTCGCTCATTAGGTGTGACGGTACTTTACTTTGGCTATGCTAAGGTATGCATGTCGAACACATCAGGTATTCAGCTTGTGCGTGCATAGAGCATGACTCCTGTCATCACCGCTGCAGCTGCCACCACTACTATAAGCTCTGCTGTCTTCTGACCTGTCGATGTTCTATAGCCGATCGTTGGTTCAGATATCTTTACTGCCTCATAGTACTAATCGAGACTCTCATCTGCCTCTTCGATGCTCTGGTTGGCCTGAGCTCGGAGTTTTCGTCAGCGTGCCTCCCTCTGGCACATATGCTCGAGTGCTTTGCTGTGCTCAAACTTCTCCTTAGACAGCTTCTCCAGCACCTTGTTATGACGCTCACGCTCGACCTAGGCCACCTTCATGTCGGCGAAGCTGAGTCCCCAGTTCGCTAAGGCAAACATGCCCGCATTCACGATTGCGAAGGCCATGTCATAGACTACAGTTTAAAGCTACTATATAACTGCCCCAGCGATGGATCCCCAGAGCAATGTATGAACCAGAGGCTGATCCAGTCGAGGATATAGATGACGAAGACTATGAGGAGGACTATGATGAGGAGGATGATTATGATGCAGACGACTACGATGTAGCGGAGACCGTGGGTGAGAATGATGATGTAGAGCCTGAATCCCGCAAGGTAGTACACAGAGCAAAAGGAATCTATCGCACTTATGTAAAAGGGTCTATTGGTCCGCTGGCAGCAGTTGGGGCTCTGATCGCTCTGTTCACAACGAAGGCTGGCGAGACGATCCGCAAGATCACCAACAATACTCTCTCTGGGGTGGAGAAGATTTCTGAAGCCATACCATCCATCGCCTCAGGAGCAGGTACGTTCTTCAGAGTCGCAGGCCCTTGGCTACCATACATTGCCATAGCGCTCGCGGCCATCTGGCCCACCAAACATTTAAGCTGTACTATATAAGGTACGACCTGGTCAAGTCCCTTGACTTCCGAGGGTTGGGCGATAAACTACTGTTCAGTGAGGATCCAGCAGAGATTAGACACCAGTGTACGGAGGTGTTTGAGGAGGTCTTCAGTGATGGTCGAATGAATGACAGCCATCTGTTCATCTGTTTAGAGTTCACCCAGGCCATGCATGACAGGACGGGAGTGGACGTCAGTGATGAAATCTTGGAGTTTATCAACTGTCTTTCTTGAGGAACTCTACTATCAGCCTGGTGGATATTAGAATGAGCCCCCTCAACTACTCGAGGCTGCATGTCGCAAGGGCCACAACTTCACATTGGAGACAGTTAGCCAGTAGCCCAGCCACCAGGCGATGTGGCAGATATACAGACCTTGTCCACGGAACATCAGGCATGCCCATTTCGAGGAAACTGTCCTGAACAGAGTTCACCGGGCAGATGTTCTATTCCTTCCACACGACTTGGTTGGACGTAAGACCTACAAGTATGCCCTCACCATCCTCGATGTCGCCAGCAGGTACAAGGCAGCAGTACCACTCACAGACAAGTCAGCTGGCCAAGTGGCCCCGGCATTCCATGGTGTCTACGAGGCTTCGGAAAATCCTCTCCAGTGGCCGGAATTGTTGCAGGTAGATGAGGGTAAGGAGTTCAGAGGGGAGACTGCAGCCCTCATGTGGAAACACAGTGTAGCAGTTAGGCGAGGCGAGGTAGGGCATTCCCATGCCCAGGCTGTCATTGAGCGGTGGAATCAGACACTGGCAGAAAGATGGTCCCCACACCAATACTCCCAGGAAATGGCCGCGCCAAGTGAATGTTTTAGAGTATGGGTGAGAGGGCTACCTGCTGTGGTGTAGAGATCCAATGCCGAGGTTACTAGGCTAATCGGGAAGACGCCGGTAGAGGCTATCAGACACTCCGCTGGTCACAGCTCTAGAGGAGCGAACATGGGAGAGGAGTGCCTACCGCCTGATGCTCTGGTTCGGTACCTGTATGAGCCTGGTGAGCTGGAAGGTGGTCGACAGCATGCAACAGATCCTAACTGGTCGATAGATGTTCACAGGCTTGACAGGTATGTGGAGGCGGAGGGGCGGCCTACACTGTACTACCTGGCATGCCTAGGCGTGCCTAGGCGACCATTTGTCGTAGAAGAGCTTCAGCTATCCCCTGCAGACACACAGCTACCACCCCCTAGGGTGCTAACATGATACTCGATGGGCTCGGTATGGACCCCATCTGGCAGCACATGGTGCTTATCACAGTAAGCGGAGAGTCCGAGTTTTTCCTGCGCATACGTCACCATACCCTGGTTGTGCATGCGAAGGCCTCGATTTTTGGTTCTGTCCACCCCGCCATGTAAGGTGCTGTAGAACCTCTGCCAAGAGACCTCATTCTGCCGCTTTGACATTCCCATAGCTGAGCACTTACTTGCAGCTGCGCTCTCCATGTAGCAGCATTTGGAGCAGGGAGCGATGCCACGAGAGCCGTCGAAATCGAGCTTGAACAGTCCCGGAGTCCGTCCAAACCATTTGTCCCAAGCTAGCCAGTCCCGCTTATGAGCCTGGTACTCAGGGCGAATGACGTCGTCGAGGTTGGAGCCTGCTATAGCAATATATGCAGAGTCGGTGTCCATCTGCAGGCACGCAAAGCTGTCACGAGCTACGTAGCGAGTGAGGAAGTCATAGTAGAACTCCAGCATTCGCAGCTTTGCGAGCTCATAAATGGCTATCCCCACCTGGAAGGGCCTTCGAATTGTGATTCTCGGCTTGTGACTCTGGAGCTCGTATGACTTACCGATCTCCTCGAGATCTTCAAACCATGCACTACGCAGGGCCTTGTCTACCACGCGTTCATCCTTCATGAAGCTGGTGTTGCCGTGACATTCTAGGGCCTCGATGAGCTGTTGCCAAGGAGTTTGAAGAGATCTGCCAAGAGCGCTTTGCTCTTATCTACATCTCCCGAGTGGCGGGCCTCCGTGGCATTCTCCACAAACCACTCGAATGGGCGCTTGGCCTCATAGTCTATGGTGCGGTATACAACAGTGCTCTCCAGGCCATGGGTTATATATCGCTTGAGGGTCGGGGCGTACAGCAGCCACTTCTTGCCAGAGAGGGCACCGACCAGCTTCTGGGTGGTCGGCCATTTCCTCCCTGTTCGCCCTAGATATGCCAGCATCTCAGACGAGATTGCCTCTACCAGGAACTCACGGTTATAGAAGAGAGGAGGCATTTCCTCGAACTTTGCCCACAGAGCCTTGGGGACATCTATATCCACCTCAGCAAACCCAAACCAGCTGTCTGCTAGGAGAGCCTCCTTAAAGCTAGCTACCCCACTGGCATCAGACCAATGGCACACTTTCTCCCTACCACATGGCATCTCTTTGGCCATCATTGACAGGTACAGAGAATTTGTGTCGTAGCCGAGTAGACATTGGCAGACACGCTCACACTGGCGGATTCCAGTCACACCGGCCTCATGGTATCTGGTGAACATGATGCTGGGACTGCCAACAACAGCACCCTTCAGCATCTCGTAGGCCTCCTTGTCCGGTGAATAGAGCCTAACATCTGGCATATGCTGAGCGGTTCCACGTAGGAGGTACTGCAGTTACACACCTGGGAGAGACATCACGACTTTGAGGATGTCTATTTCTCATTCTGTGTAGAACTCCCGCATCCGCTCTAGGTCTTCGATGAATGGACTGACGTCCACATTGTTGTAGTATCGCAGCCAGTCAGTGAATGTCCGCATTCCATGCTCGCTGAATGTCTGGTTACACTGTTCCCACTCTGTTCGCATCAAGAGCCACCCTTGAGCATAGATGTCCATGCTGAGTAGTAAGGAAGCCCTGGATAGTTGAGCTTCTCATGTGTGTCAAACCATTCATACAGGAGCCAGCTCTTCTGCTGTGTACACTCGTACGCTTTGACCCATACCTCGTATGAGACTCCTGGGCCGAGGTAGTTCAACACATCAAGAAACTGTGGCTCAGGTGTTATGAGGAACATGGTCTGACTAGCCTTCTTGGCGACTTTCACTGTACCTGTACTGTCAGTCAGCTCATCGACAAAGTACTCCTTGATGAGGTTCAGGTCATACTGCCCAGAGTTGAACCCCAGTACCGGCACTTGGTCACACCACTCATTGATCAGTTGGTGCTGTCGCTTTGAGAGCTTGTCCATGTCTGTCGGTATGTACTGTGCCCTAACCCTTGTCCGGATTAGAGATGCTCGCCGTTGGATCTCCAGCATGAACTATCTGATCTGTTCTTTGGGGTCAGGATTGCAGGGGTGAGTGGGCTCACTCGTGGCGCCCTCTAAGGAGCAGCCAACTGACACAGAGATAGGTATGTGAGTACTCTCGATCGTGATAGTCTCCGTAGGATGAGTCTTGATACCATCTAGGAGTGCTTCGAAGTCGCAAACTATGAAGTGTGGGTATGGGACAGTCCGAACTCGTTTAGGGACACTTGGGCAGCGATTTATACAGCACTCCCACTGTACCACAAGTGTGCATCCAGAGGCTCTCAGCTTCTCCTCTCTCAGGACTGTAGACTGTAGACTGTAGACTCTAAGGCCGAATTGCTTTGCAATAGCGCGATAGTGCGAAGCTGTGCAACAGTACTCATGCTGTATATCCCTGTGGATGCCTGCATAGGGTGCAGGGGCCCCTTGCATTGGAGAGTTAAGCGCTCCAGTGAATGGGCCTCCATCTGCCTCATTACAGCCTTGGCTCGCAAGCTAGCAGTCACCTCCTCGTCCAACTGACTAAACTCACGTATTCACTGCGCTTTCTTGTGGGATTCCAAGGATCCTCGGTAAGCGCTCGAAACCTTCCCATATTCATTGCTCGGGAGAGTCGCTTCTGCCACTCCTCGGCACGGATCTGGTCGATCATCTCGAGCAGGTCGGCTTTCTTGGCCTTAGAGTAGCCTCTAAGGCCGAATTGCTTTGCAATGGCGCGAATCTGTGCAACAGTACTCATGATGTATATTCCTGTGGATGCCTGTCTCTAGATGGGCGTTCAGACCATATTATGTGTGGCGATCAATACCTATGGATGCCTGTCTGGGCGTTCAGACCTATTATGTGTGGTGCTGGAGATCAGTACCTGTGGATGGATTCCTGTCTCTAAATGGGCGTTCAGACCCTATTATGTGTGGAGATCAGTACCTGTGGGTGGATGCCTGTCTGGGCGTTCAGACCATATTATGGGTGGTGTATATCCCTGTGCATGTCTGTCTCTAAATGGGTGTTCAGACCCTATTATGTGTGGTGTTGGCGATCAGTACCTGTGGGGGTGTATATCCCTGTGGGTGCCTGTCTCTAAATGGGCAGTGTGCATGCATGCCCCCTGGATAGGATAGTATGCACGCGTGTATAAAGCCCTATGAGAGAGGTATGGCTAAGTCTGTTAGAACGCGTAGCACGCATGTGCACGCGAAAGATCCATGTGTCAGTATTGTGAGAGAGTGTATGCTTATATTATACCGAGAAATCACTTCATTCGCGTCGTTCTTGGCACTGATTAGGACCGGAATGAAGCGAGAATTTCAAAACTGTTTACCATTTTAAAAATCGGACCAGAAATGGCTGAGTTATCCACAAATGCTAATAGTGGGATTTGAACCTGTGATTTTAAGTTTGCTAATAACCACAAAACAATGATCCCCGCATTAACTACCTCGGCCATGTATGCATTAGTAATTATAGCTGATAAGTTATGTGTTCTCATTGCTGTATTGCTGCGCTTATCAGTCCCTCTAGATCTTGATGGCACGTCGAGACAACGTATATATTATAGACTGTAATTTTGTAGTTACCAGTGTGTTATTGATCTGTTTGCTGTTATTGCACAAGTGTAGTTACCAGTGTGTTATTGATCTGTTTGCTATTATTGCACAACAATTAGTGTCATTAATTGTAATCTAATTATCGGATCTCCATTGGCTCAGTTGCTAACAGCGCTGAATTCTAATAAAAAAAAACATGGTTCAACTCTCAAAAGTCAAAAGTAAAAAGTAAAAAGATGGTGGTACCAAGTCGACGGTACGGAGCAATGGAGAACCACCGAAAAACCCCTGCAGAGATAGAGGGAGAGAGAGAGGCTGGCCAGAGAGGGCTGGCGATAATAAGCGGGGGTTCTCCCGAAGAGGTGGCGTGGGAGTTTTATAGTTTTTTTATTTTTTGTTTTTACTTTTTTATTTTTTGTTTCATGACAGTATTACTCTTTACCCGTTACCCGAGAAGCATGACATCACGTCAAGACCTTGTCTGGGGCCTCCATCTAGAGGCATACCAACCATACATAACGCCTAGACCGCTGTTGTCTCCACCATGGAAACGATAGTCTGAATGGGCATTGACCACTTGCTGGAGTCTACTGGCTGCTGAGAGGTTGTAGCTCGAAATCATTCGTATCAGGCAGGCTTGCACCCAGCTCATGGAGGATTCGTCTCACCATATAGTACACATGGAATCTGAGACAGCTGGAAATGAGCACAGCTTTGGGGGTACCAGAATAGGAGTGCAGCAAAACCACGCTGATGCCACATCCTGCTGTGGCACATCACACGACAAAGTTCAGCTGTTGGTTTCAGAATGAGAGATTCGGGCCTGCCATCCAGGTACGAACTATCTTTGCATCATTGATGGTGATTGCAAGGTTGGTCAGTGGTCGTGGATTGATGGGGAAGCTGATGCGGGACCACCCATCGACCATAATGGAGATCGGGGTTAGGTCTGGTATGTCATCCAGGAGACCACATGGTCCAGCTCTCGAGCCTGTCCAGTGTGTACCGCACAGGGTTTGATCTGACACAAATATCTCTCGAGGGGTTCACCTTGCTCGGTTTAACCCTCCATATATAGGATGCTTGTTATACTACTGCGTATACTTGTGGTGGTTGCCTCACAGACAGCCATGATATTAGATGCCAAGTGGGCCCACTTCCGAGACGAGCCTCAATACAATCCCTTCTGTGACCATCTGCGGAAAAACATCTGCGACCGATTTCACCCACATGAGGAAATTGAGTCTGCCTACCACTTCTATGGTGTAGAAATGGTAGGGCGGGGTTGTCTGCAGCCATGGTTCCCACCACAACACCAGATCCTCTGTGTCACCTGTGAACATGCTAGAGTCTGCCATGGTGCAGATGGTAGGCACTTTAGCATTCTGCCAAGTGAGCATTGCCAAGGCAGCTGGAAGGGCCTGTGGGTAATCCCCGCATGCCGATGTGACACTGGTCGTGACTACGTACTTGTTTGATTCAGTTTGTTTGATATGGAGACATAAGGCTGGACATGTATTTGTGATCCAATATTATATCTATCATCATCATCATCATCATCATCAGCATCATGTCTATCATCATCATCATCATCATCATCATCATCATCATCATCATCAGCATTATGTCTATCATCATCATCATCATCATCATCATCATCATCATCATCATCATCATCATCATCATCATCATCATCATCATCATTATCATCATCATGTCTATCATCATCATCATCATCATCATCATCAGCAGCAGCAGCAACAGCAGTAGCAGCAGCAGCAGCATTATGTCTATCATCATCAGTATTTATAAAATAAGTGTTTCAGAACGGGCCCCCACCACCAGGTGATGCCCTATTAGAGAAATGCAACTGTATAGGTAATCAAGCTAACTGAACCTGAAACTCAATCATGGGTTACCCCGAAGAACTATGGAGTTACATGCATGGTGTAGGCTGTGCGGCATGGTAGGAAAAGGTGGCAAAATCATTACATGACCTGGGCGACTATGCAAATAGATCGCTTGAGTCCTGGAGAGCTTCGCCTGACCTATCATTCGCAATAGTGGTAAACGAGGTACTCGCCCAAAAAAATCCACCAGGTGCCGAGTTAGGGGTTAGATGATATCTACTGACAGCAATGGCAATGACAGAACTAAGACAGTATTTAGATCATCTGCTAATGATCCAAAGTATCAATATGGATGATGATATTGAACCAAAATAAATGTGTTGCTAGATTTTTTATTTTAGAGTAATATCTTCAATGAGGCAGTCGAAGAGTAGGTCGAGCACCTCATCTGTGAGATTCTTGTGCAGGTGTGTCTTTGCTTTAGGATTCCTGTATGGGTTGCAGGCATGTCTCTGCTTTGGGCTTCCTGTATGGTGCTGGAATGGGTGGCTCGCTGTGAGGGGTCGTGGTGGGCGCTACGTATTAATACACCTCCTCATCTGTGAACTTATTGTGATTGCGGGTATCCATGATTCAGAATCTTATGAGTAAACCTATGGGTTTGTAGTGGAGGTTTTGTACTTGCCTGGCGTGAATAAACTTATGATGTCGTAGATCTAAATGGAAGCTTTGTACTTGCCTGGCATGGTCTGAAGAATAGATGGGGGCCCACGGGGGAGGGGGGGGGGTGGGGTTGGTGTGGGCCCTACATTGTAAAACACATCGCAGCCAGCCGTCCCTATGTTCTGACAGCCCACCTCCCTCTTGTAGCCGCCGATCCGCGATCCGTGGCTCCCACCACATTCTGTTCAGATAGTCCTATATATTCTACTACTGATGTATTTATATGACCTTTCCAGTTTAGCCATCCATCATATGACGTCATAATCACCTATGTGAGGTGGTGAACTAATAATGGACCTTATCCATAGTTACATAGTTACATAGTCCTTTTCTGCTGATTAGGCTAAACTGCCTGTAGCTGATCTTCATATTCATCCTCAATAACTTTGGTCGATTCCTCTTGTACCTGTTGTACATATGGGTGGGTGCGGACGAGTTCGATGGGAAAGTCATTTTTGAACATCTAATCTTTGTAAACCTTGTCGAGTCTTCCCTTAAAGGCGTTGAGCGTAGGAGCTGTGACAACTGACTCAGGTAGACCATTCCAGTTGTTTGTCACCCGAATGCTGAAAATCCTCGTCTGTGTGTTAGATTTAAAACGTTGCTTTAGCAGTTTGAGGTTGTGCCCTCTTATGCGATGTCCATCATTAGATGGCAGCAGCTACTCGCAATTTACATCATAGATCCCATGAACATACTTGTAAGTCTCTATTAGGTTGCCACGCAAGCGCCGATATATCAAACTGGGCAGATTTAGTGCCTTCAAGCGGTCTTCATATAGGCTATCTTTCAGGCCTGTTATCAGTTTTGTAGCTCGATGCTGGACATTCTCGATGAGCCAGATGCCGTTTTTGTGCAGGGGGACAATATTGCATTTCCATATTCTAGATGTGGCGCACTAGACTCTTGTAAAGCAGCATACGTATGTTGGCTTCCATGCAGACAAATGATCTTCTTATCATACCAAGGATCTTGTTGGCTTTGTTGACTGCCATCTCCATATGGTGTCCGCATTTTTTATTGTCATCGAGATACACGTCCAGGTTCTTTTCATAGGCGGTGCCATCTAGAATGATCTCCTGGCTTTTCTCTATCATGATATACATCATCTTCGCATTGGATCTGCCTAAGTGCATTACTTTGCATTTGGACGCATGAACCGCATTTGTCAGGTGTCTCCCCATTCTTTTAAGTTGTTGAGGTATGTTTGGAGCGTGTCGTGGTCTTCTGTTGTAGTGATTCGTGAAAGGAGCTTAGTATCATCAGCGAACATCTTGACTAAGCTGTGGACAACTTGTGGCATGTCATTAATAATGCAGACAAACAGTGCTGGCCACAACACTTCCCTGTGGTATCCCACTAAGGACTGAAGACAAGCTGGAGCAGAAACCATTGATTGATACTCTTTGTCTTCTGTTGTTAAGACAATCGGCTGTCCACCCCCAGGACTTCACCTCCAATGCCATAGTTTCTCAATTTGCTAATCCGTCTTTGGTGTGGCACAGTGGCAAATGCCTTGGCAAAATCGAAGTAGATAACATCCACTGCCTCGCCATTATCCACAGCTTGTGTACAGAAGTCCAGAGTGTCCAACAATTGTGTAATACAGGAACGCCCGTTTAGAAAGCTGTGCTGATACTCAGTAATAAAGTCTGTCATAAGATGCATAAGTGCATCTCTGATGAATAGGTCCATAATTTTGCAGATGACGCATGTTAGACTGACAGGTCTATAATTACAGGCTGTTGATTTCTTCCCCTTTTTGAATATTGGTGTTATCTGTCCCATCTTCCAGTCATGTGGTAATGTTTTTCCCTAAGGGATCAATTGAACAGTAAGGCTAATGGTTTTCCTATTATTTGCTTGGTCTCTTTTAGAACTCTGGGATGCAATCCATCTGGGCCTTGGGACTTGGAGACTGACAATTTGTCCAGGCGTCTGATGACATCCTCTTCTTTGATGGTGATTTCTTCTAAGCGATCTAGCGATATGGTATTGGGCAGGTGAGAAATGCATGTTGTATCTTCGCGGGTGAATACACTAGAGAAATATGTGTTCAGTTCCTCTATCTTCTCTGAATCTGATCTAGTTATCGATCCATCTTCACATTCCAGATCCGCTATTCCAGAAGTTGTCTTTAATTTTGACTTTATGTGACTATAGAAGGCGTTTGGGTTAGTTTTAGACTTTTGTGCAACCTCTCGCTTACAATCGCGTTTCGCCTTTTATCCCTCCCACTTCAGCTGGTTACAACATTTGGTGTAAACCTTGTAATCTGCTCCATCACGTGTTGCTCTGAAGGTGGTGAAAGCAAGTCGCTTATTTTTTAGTGTGGTGGTCATCCATGGACTTCTTTTTTTCTTGGACGTAGGTGAGTTCCTTATGGTCTTACATGGGACACTTATAGTAATGGCATCTAAGATCTTGGTCTTGATTACACTCCATGTCTCTTCTGCGTTCAGGCCATTCAGTTCATTTTGTCAATCAATTTCGGCCAGGATAGTTCGGATCTTATCATTATCACCTTTGTCATATGTTAACTTTTGTGCCTTAGTCATGGTAGCTTGTACATAACGATTCACTGCGAATAAGAGGCACACGTGGTGGCTCTTTCCTAGAGGGGATAGGTGCGTGATCTCTCCTGTCATATTTTCTTCATTCGTCAATACTAGATCTATAGTGGTTGGATTCTGATTACCTCTGTAGTGGGTTGGCTGCTTGACATGTTGGTGAAGAAATAAATTTCTCACTGTTTCAATAAACAAACTTGCTGGGTGGTTAATGCCCGATGTCGAGCTACAGTTGTTCCAGTCGCTTTCTGGATGATTGAAATCACCTATCATAATGTTATGGCTGTGCTTGGATTCCGATGCTTGCTCAATCTGCTTTCTAATGTTCACATCATTTTCACTACAGCGCTATGGTGACCTGTATATGCACCCTAGCAGAATGCTATCGTTGTCTCTGAGCTTCCCCTCAATCCATAACGATTTTTCAGTAGCATCAGGTTTTACGTTAGATTCCAAAACCATAAAGTTTAACTGTTGTCTACTGTAAAGACAGATACATCGTTTTCCACTGGATTCCACGTTTGTAAACAGGTAATAACCATCAATGTTTAGTTCTGATACTGAAATCAGGTCTCTCGCGTTTTTGGGGCAGCTTCTGTGATACCAATGATGTCAGGCTTGTATTCATCTATCCAGACCTCTAGTTCATTCCGCTTGTTCAAAATTGAGTCGGCATTGGTGTATAAACAAATCAGACCAGTTGATTGATACTGTTAGGTGTAATTACATGTTTAATGAACTTATTTACATTCTCAAGAGGGGATGGGGGTGTGCTGGGTGCCTGGGGGGGGGGGGGAGGAGGGGAGCTTTATACATCGCAAGCATCTCCTTGCTTTACCTTGATGCTTGTGGAGTTCGAATGCGGACTAATCTCCCATCTCTGGTGATTGCTTTACCTTGATACTTGTGGAGTTCGAATGCGGACTAATCTCCCATCTCTGGTGATTATCCATTTGACATTTTCGTTTCTGAGTGCAGACTCCTGCATACGCTGATCTCTCTCCTTCTTCAAGCTGGAGAATTCTTCCTGCTCTATACGAGTCATATCTTTCTTGATAAAGACTTGTCTTGCCATGTTGTCTTTGATGTCTGCAAGTTTCATCGCATTTTTCAGAATCTCGTTTTTTTTAATCTATATTGTTTACTGAGACTCGTAGTGGTCTTGTTTTCTCACCGCCTTTTACCTAGGCACACCGGTCTAGTGAATTCAGCTACTGTGCGTAAGTGGAGCTCTGTCTGCAGTCCATTCACAATCTTGGTGTCGTCATTTCTCCTTTTGTCTGGGTCTGTTGCATCGCTCTCCTTGACATTAAATAATATAAGATTATGTTTTCTGCGTTCCTGCTCTTCCATTTCACTGATACTCTCTTTTACCAATCTTACTTTTCCTCCTCTGTGGCCACCATCGCCTGGGCCCCGTCATCCACTGGACCTAGTATGGGAACAGCTGCACTCTGTTTTAGCGTTATCAGTCTTGCTTCTTTGTTCTTCAATTTGCTCTTTTCCTCCTCTGTGGCCACCATCGCCTGGGCCCTGTCACCCCCTGGACCTGGTATGGGAGCAGCTGCACTGTGTTCTAGCGTTGTCATTCTTGCTTCTTTGTCCAGGCTATGTCTCCATGTAATCAACAACGTGACGCATAGTATGACGTCATCATTATGACGTCATGAATCACTCGATCTAGTCCGTCTTAAATGCTTAATAGTCCCGCACCTTGTACGAATTGTATGTCTTTACTATTTAATAAATATTATGTTGAATATTTTTAACCTAATTTGACTGGGCCTCAAATTAGTTTCAAAATAGTCAACAGCTTACCTGTATGGTTTTCAGGAAATTGATAGTCAGGGCTTTCGCGGATCGATCGATCCTAGCACGGGCGAAATGTGGATGGAGCTTAGCTAGAGGTAGGCGGGGCATAGCTAATATTGGAACTGTCCATTACGCTTACCTCGGGAGATGACCATTAGGGCCTGCTACACACTGCGGTGTGCCATGAGACAGGCAAGAGAGAAAAATAAAGGCCCGGTGAAGTGCTCAGCTAATGGAGGCCCTTGGCAGTGGAACTATAAGGCCCTTCAGGGTGGTGATATAGACCGACCTGTCTATTCGTAATAATTATGAGCGCTGGGTGGTTCCTACATTTAGGTCATTAGCATAGGCGCTGGAAGAGGGGGCGTGGACAGGGTACATGTCTCCACCCCAATCATGCCCTTGAGGGGGTGCCTATGCTCACCCAATGCCAGTCATTCCAGTTGTATATCCTCAAAAATAGTCTTCTCTTGGTCCACAAAATGACATCAGCATAGGATTTAGTTAATATTCACCTCCAGAAATGCAGGAGATGCCATCTGAGAGCATCCAGATTTCTAAATTTTCCCAGTCGGAAGGCCCCGAACCCCCCATAATTTACGAGATGGGAGGGGTTGGGGACGCCATCTCCCGTGCCAACTTCCAATCTGCCACCCCCACTCCACGCCAACAACCAAGTTTTCATTCCGGCACCACTGGTCATTGCGCGAGACAATATCTGCGGTAAAGAGTTTCGTTTGAGTAATAGCAGTAAATTGTGTGCGAATGCCTCGGGATAACAAGACCTGTCTATATTTCGATTGACGAGATTAATGCCTTTTGAAAGATAGCCGACACATCCCATTCACTGCACTGGCACAAAAATACAATTTTGCTTAGACAGCAACAACTGCCAGTCAAATGATTTTCAAAATATTCAATAGAATATGAGAAACTAGTGATGCTATTCGTTCAATACTATAAGTGTTTTATCCTCCCTCCCCCCCCCCCCCCACTCTCTCTCTCTTTCTCTCTCTCTCTCTCTCTCTCTCTCTCTCGTGATTTCCTGTTGCATGTCTGTTTATCAGAGGATGATCACCATAGATATTGATTCACAAGCACCTGGGAACGTTTCTCTGTGTTGTCGTGTTCAATGTCCCGCCCATTTCTAGCCATGCCCCCGCCCACACCCTGCGCGTATTGGGATCGATTTATATCTACCTACTTGAACCCTGAATTCCCAGATTCACAATTTCAAATTCACTCTACAGGTAAGCCATTGCATATTTTCAAAATAATTTGACTGGGTGCTGTTGTTGCCAATGACAGCAACTGTACCCAGTAAAATTTCTTTCAAAATATTCAACATAATCTTTATTAAATAGTAACAACATACGATTCGTACAACTGACGGACAATGTTCATGACAGACCTAGTTGTGTCATTCATTGCGCATTTTGATTGTGACGTCAGCCTATATATGATGTAAGGTATGCCCCACCCTTGATATTTGTGGTTTTGATGCTTTGATAACATAACAAGATGTCCGCCGGACAGTGCATCAAAGGCGCGTACTCAGCACGAAGCTCTCTCCATCCCTCCGTCCCTCCCTACCTCTCTCTCCCCTCCCTCCCTCCCTCCCCTCCCTTTCCTCTCTCTCTCTCTCTCTCTCTCTCACCCCCTCCCTCCCTCTCTTTCTCTCTCTCTCTCTCTCTCTCTCTCTCTCCATCTCTCTCCCTCCACCCCCACCCCTCCCTGCCCCCTCCCTCTCCCTCCCCCTCCCCCATCCTCTCTGTCGCGTAGAATGACAATAACAGCAGCATAGCTTTTAAGACATTTTCTTTTATTGACAAATATAAAACCTCCACATTAACAATGCATGCTGTGTAAACTACTGAAATAGCTACGTTGCTATTCAATTAACATCTAAACATTTTCATGAATTTCTGGATTGTGGCACGGTATGTATCCATAGAGCTGAGGTAAAGGTGACGCTCCTCAATGCATTGCAAAAAACAGCACACATATTATTCATGCGAGAATGTGTACACATGATCACTGGCCGTGAGATCGCACAACATGCACGCTCTTGCAGGATTGTGACAGCGAGATCACAACACATGCATGCGCTTACAGGAAAGTGAGAGGACAGTTAAACAGCCTTAAATGCAAAGCTTAGAAAGCACCAAGGTGTGGTCATTAGCGCCATTAAAGTAGGTGTTGTTGTCGTCGTCGGCGGCGGCGTCGGCGGCGGCGTCGGCGGCGGCGGCGTCGGCGGCGGCGTCGGCGGCGGCGTCGGCGGCGGCGTCGGCGGCGGCGTCGGCGGCGGCGTCGGCGGCGGCGTCGGCGGCGGCGTCGGCGGCGGCGTCGGCGGCGGCGGCAGCGGTATCGGCGGCGGTAGCGGTATCGGCGGGGGTAGCGGAGGCGGCGGCGGTAGCGGAGGCGTTGACAGAGCTGATGGTAATGGTGACGGCGGCTGTGGCGGCGGCGGCGGCGGCGGCGGTGGCGGTGGTGGTGGTGGTCGTCATGATGATGATGATGATGATGATGATGATGATAGCTTAACTGTTGATTTTGTTACAGTTACATACCGTGGATGCACAGATAATTTAGCCAGCATACCAGAGCAGGCGAATCATTAACATCGTCGTGTCGT
>CM067362.1:2793377-2853580 GCA_034401795.1 Chaetoderma sp. LZ-2023a
GGGCATGGCATAGCTAGAGATGGGCGTGGCATAGCTAGAGATGGTCGGGGCATAGCTAGAGAGGAGCGTGGCATAGCTAGAGATGGTCGGGGCATAGCTAGAGATGGTCGGGGCATAGCTAGAGAGGAGCGTGGCATAGCTAGAGATGGGCGGGGCATAGCTAGAGATGAGCGTGGCATAGCTAGAGATGGGCGTGGCATAGCTAGAGATGAGCGTGGCATAGCTAGAGATGAGCGTGGCATAGCTAGAGATGAGCGGGGCATAGCTAGAGATGGGCGTGGTATAGCTAGAGAGGAGCGGGGCATAGCTAGAGAGGAGCGTGGCATAGCTAGAGAGGAGCGTGGCATAGCTAGAGATGAGCGTGGCATAGCTAGAGAGGAGCGTGGCATAGCTAGAGAGGAGCGTGGCATAGCTAGAGATGAGCGTGGCATAGCTAGAGATGAGCGTGGCATAGCTAGAGATGAGCGTGGCATAGCTAGAGATGAGCGGGGCATAGCTAGAGATGGGCGTGGCATAGCTAGAGATGAGCGTGGCATAGCTAGAGATGAGCG
Organism: Chaetoderma sp. LZ-2023a; assembly: GCA_034401795.1. Classification (NCBI taxonomy): domain Eukaryota; kingdom Metazoa; phylum Mollusca; class Caudofoveata; order Chaetodermatida; family Chaetodermatidae; genus Chaetoderma; species Chaetoderma sp. LZ-2023a. Next base: position 2,793,929 of record CM067362.1, read on the forward strand.
TGGCATAGCTAGAGAGGAGCGTGGCATAGCTAGAGAGGAGCGGGGCATAGCTAGAGAGGAGCGTGGCATAGCTAGAGAGGAGCGTGGCATAGCTAGAGAGGAGCGGGGCATAGCTAGAGATGGGCATGGCATAGCTAGAGAGGAGCGTGGCATAGCTAGAGATGAGCGTGGCATAGCTAGAGATGAGCGGGGCATAGCTAGAGATGAGCGTGGCATAGCTAGAGAGGAGCGTGGCATAGCTAGAGATGGGCGTGGCATAGCTAGAGATGAGCGGGGCATAGCTAGAGATGAGCGTGGCATAGCTACAGATGAGCGTGGCATAGCTAGAGATGAGCGTGGCATAGCTAGAGAGGAGCGTGGCATAGCTAGAGATGAGCGTGACATAGCTAGAGAGGAGCGGGGCATAGCTAGAGAGGAGCGTGGCATAGCTAGAGAGGAGCGTGGCATAGCTAGAGAGGAGCGTGGCATAGCTAGAGAGGAGCGTGGCATAGCTAGAGAGGAGCGGGGCATAGCTAGAGAGGAGCGTGGCATAGCTAGAGATGAGCGTGGCATAGCTAGAGAGGAGCGTGGCATAGCTACAGATGAGCGTGGCATAGCTAGAGATGAGCGTGGCATAGCTAGAGAGGAGCGTGGCATAGCTAGAGATGAGCGTGGCATAGCTAGAGATGAGCGTGGCATAGCTAGAGAGGAGCGTGGCATAGCTAGAGATGAGCGTGGCATAGCTAGAGATGAGCGTGGCATAGCTAGAGATGAGCAGGGCATAGCTAGAGATGAGCGTGGCATAGCTAGAGATGGGCGTGGCATAGCTAGAGATGGTCGGGGCATAGCTAGAGATGGGCGTGGCATAGCTAGAGATGAGCGTGGCATAGCTAGAGATGAGCGTGGCATAGCTAGAGATGAGCGGGGCATAGCTAGAGATGAGCGTGGCATAGCTAGAGAGGAGCGTGGCATAGCTAGAGATGAGCGTGGCATAGCTAGAGATGAGCGGGGCATAGCTAGAGATGAGCGTGGCATAGCTAGAGATGGTCGGGGCATAGCTAGAGATGGGCGTGGCATAGCTAGAGAGGAGCGGGGCATAGCTAGAGATGAGCGTGGCATAGCTAGAGAGGAGCGTGGCATAGCTAGAGATGAGCGTGGCATAGCTAGAGATGAGCGTGGCATAGCTAGAGATGGTCGGGGCATAGCTAGAGAGGAGCGGGGCATAGCTAGAGATGAGCGTGGCATATCTAGAGATGGTCGGGGCATAGCTAGAGATGGGCGTGGCATAGCTAGAGAGGAGCGTGGCATAGCTAGAGAGGAGCGTGGCATAGCTAGAGAGGAGCGTGGCATAGCTAGAGATGAGCGGGGCATAGCTAGAGATGAGCGTGGCATAGCTAGAGAGGAGCGTGGCATAGCTAGAGAGGAGCGTGGCATAGCTAGAGAGGAGCGTGGCATAGCTAGAGAGGAGCGTGGCATAGCTAGAGAGGAGCGTGGCATAGCTAGAGAGGAGCGTGGCATAGCTAGAGATGAGCGTGGCATAGCTAGAGATGAGCGTGGCATAGCTAGAGAGGAGCGTGGCATAGCTAGAGAGGAGCGTGGCATAGCTAGAGAGGAGCGTGGCATAGCTAGAGAGGAGCGTGGCATAGCTAGAGAGGAGCGTGGCATAGCTAGAGAGGAGCGTGGCATAGCTAGAGAGGAGCGTGGCATAGCTAGAGATGGTCGGGGCATAGCTAGAGAGGAGCGGGGCATAGCTAGAGATGGGCATGGCATAGCTAGAGATGAGCGTGGCATAGCTAGAGATGAGCGGGGCATAGCTAGAGATGAGCGTGGCATAGCTAGAGATGAGCGGGGCATAGCTAGAGATGGTCGGGGCATAGCTAGAGATGGTCGGGGCATAGCTAGAGATGGGCATGGCATAGCTAGAGATGGGCATGGCATAGCTAGAGATGAGCGTGGCATAGCTAGAGATGAGCGGGGCATAGCTAGAGATGGATTCCTCTATTTCTGTGTGCTGTTGTTCTTTAGGCAATCATTCTGGTCGGGAGCTTGATGAACATCTATGGGAGAAGAAACAAGTGGCATCAGCTGGGGAGAGACGACAAGAAGACGGCCTATGGACGTATATCTTATATATCTTACATGTTATCGTTATTAAATTATACAATCATTTGTAACTCGTTATCTTGTACCTATAATGACGTCATTATGCAAGGTAAATAGTATGGGCTATGGTTCCTCAGAGCAGTAGCTTGCACATATCTTTGTGAATTGTGACTTACAATGGACATTGAATCACCATCATTACCACCATTAAGCACATTATCATTACCACCATTAAACGTCCTATCATTACCACCATTAAACTCCCTATCATTACCACCATTAAACTCCCTATCATTACCACCATTAAACTCCCTATCATTACCACCATTAAACTCTCTATCATTACCACCGTTAAACTCCCTATCATTACCACCATTAAACTCCCTATCATTACCACCGTTAAACTCTCTATCATTACCACCATCAAACTCTCTATCATTGCCACCATTAAACTCCCTATCATTACCACCATTAAACTCCCTATCATTACCACCATTAAACTCTTAAACTCCCTATCATTACCACCATTAAACTCTCTATCATTACCACCGTTAAACTCCCTATCATTACCACCATCAAACTCTCTATCATTACCACTATTAAACTCACTAGCATTACCACCGTTAAACTCCCTATCATTACCACCATTAAACTCACTATCATTGCTACCATTAAACTCCCTATCATTACTACCATTAAACTCACTATCATTACTACCATTAAACTCCCTATCATTACCACCATTAAACTCACCATCATTACCACCGTTAAACTCCCTATCATTACCACCATTAAACTCTCTATCATTACCACCATCAAACTCTCTATCATTACCACTATTAAACTCTCTATCATTACCACCATTAAACGCTCTATCATTACCACCGTTAAACTCCCTATCATTACTACCATTAAACTCACTATCATTACTACCATTAAACTCCCTATCATTACCACCATTAAACTCACCATCATTGCTACCATTAAACTCACTATCATTACTACCATTAAACTCCCTATCATTACCACTATTAAACTCACTAGCATTGCTACCATTAGACTCACTATCATTGCTACCATTAAACTCACTATCATTACCACCATTAAACTCACCATCATTACCACCATCAAACTCTCTATCATTACCACCATTAAACTCACTATCATTACTACCATTAAGCTCCCTATCATTACTACCATTAAACTCCCTATCATTACTACCATTAAACTCACCATCATTACTACCATTAAACTCCCTATCATTACTACCATTAAACTCACTATCATTACTACCATTAAACTCCCTATCATTACCACCATTAAACTCACTATCATTACCACCATTAAACTCCCTATCATTACTACCATTAAACTCACCATCATTACTACCATTAAACTCCCTATCATTACTACCATTAAACTCACTATCATTACTACCATTAAACTCCCTATCATTACCACCGTTAAACTCTCTATCATTACCACCATCAAACTCTCCATCATTGCCACCATTAAACTCCCTATCATTACCACCATTAAACTCCCTATCATTACCACCATTAAACTCTTAAACTCCCTATCATTACCACCATTAAACTCTCTATCATTACCACCGTTAAACTCCCTATCATTACCACCATCAAACTCTCTATCATTACCACTATTAAACTCACTAGCATTACCACCGTTAAACTCCCTATCATTACCACCATTAAACTCACTATCATTGCTACCATTAAACTCCCTATCATTACTACCATTAAACTCACTATCATTACTACCATTAAACTCCCTATCATTACCACCATTAAACTCACCATCATTACCACCGTTAAACTCCCTATCATTACCACCATTAAACTCTCTATCATTACCACCATCAAACTATCTATCATTACCACTATTAAACTCTCTATCATTACCACCATTAAACGCTCTATCATTACCACCGTTAAACTCCCTATCATTACTACCATTAAACTCACTATCATTACTACCATTAAACTCCCTATCATTACCACCATTAAACTCACCATCATTGCTACCATTAAACTCACTATCATTACTACCATTAAACTCCCTATCATTACCACTATTAAACTCACTAGCATTGCTACCATTAGACTCACTATCATTGCTACCATTAAACTCACTATCATTACCACCATTAAACTCACCATCATTACCACCATCAAACTCTCTATCATTACCACCATTAAACTCACTATCATTACTACCATTAAGCTCCCTATCATTACTACCATTAAACTCCCTATCATTACTACCATTAAACTCACCATCATTACTACCACTAAACTCCCTATCATTACTACCATTAAACTCACTATCATTACTACCATTAAACTCCCTATCATTACCACCATTAAACTCACCATCATTGCTACCATTAAACTCACTATCATTACTACCATTAAACTCCCTATCATTACTACCATTAAACTCACTATCATTACCACCATTAAACTCACTATCATTACTACCATTAAGCTCACTATCATTACTACCATTAAGCTCACTATCATTACTACCATTAAACCCACCATCATTACTACCATTAAACTCACTATCATTACTACCATTAAACTCACTATCATTACTACCATTAAACTCCCTATCATTACTACCATTAAACTCACTATCATTACTACCATTAAACTCCCTATCATTACTACCATTAAACTCACCATCATTACTACCATTAAACTCACCATCATTACCACCATTAAACTCACCATCATTACCACCGTTAAACTCCCTATCATTACCACCTTTAAACGCATTACGATGACTGCCATTAAATTCCCTATCATTGCTATCATTAAACTCGCTATCATTACTACCATTAAACTCATATCATTACTACCATTGAATTCCCTATCATTACTACCATTAAACTCACTATCATTACTACCATTAAACTCCCTATCATTACCACCATTAAACTCACTATTATTTCTACCATTAAACTCCCTATCATTACTACCATTAAACTCACTATCATTACTACCATTAAACTCCCTATCATTACCACCATTAAACTCACTATTATTTCTACCATTAAACTCACTATCATTACTACCATTAAACTCACTATCATTACCACCATTAAACTCCCTATCATTACTACCATTAAACTCACTATCATTGCTACCATTAAACTCACCATCATTACTACCATTAAACTCACTATCATTGCTACCATTAAACTCACTATCATTACCACCATTAAACTCACTATCATTACTACCATTAAACTCACTATCATTGCTACCATTAAACTCACCATCATTACTACCATTAAACTCCCTATCATTACTACCAATAAACTCCCTATCATTACTACCATTAAACTCACTATCATTGCTACCATTAAACTCACTATCATTACCACCATTAAACTCACCATCATTACCACCGTTAAACTCACTATCAGTACTACCATTAAACTCACTATCATTACTACCATTAAACTCACTATCATTACCACCATTAAACTCACTATCATTGCTACCATTAAACTCCCTATCATTACCACCATTAAACTCACTATCATTACTACCATTAAACTCCCTATCATTACCACCATTAAACTCACCATCATTACCACCGTTAAACTCCCTATCATTACCACCATTAAACTCTCTATCATTACCACCATCAAACTCTCTATCATTACCACTATTAAACTCTCTATCATTACCACCATTAAACGCTCTATCATTACCACCGTTAAACTCCCTATCATTACCACCATCAAACTCTCTATCATTACCACTATTAAACTCACTAGCATTGCTACCATTAAACTCACTATCATTGCTACCATTAAACTCACTATCATTACCACCATTAAACTCACCATCATTACCACCATCAAACTCTCTATCATTACCACCATTAAACTCACTATCATTACTACCATTAAGCTCCCTATCATTACTACCATTAAACTCCCTATCTTTACTGCCATTAAACTCACCATCATTACTACCATTAAACTCCCTATCATTACTACCATTAAACTCACTATCATTACTACCATTAAACTCCCTATCATTACCACCATTAAACTCACCATCATTGCTACCATTAAACTCACTATCATTACTACCATTAAACTCCCTATCATTACTACCATTAAACTCACTATCATTACCACCATTAAACTCACTATCATTACTACCATTAAGCTCACTATCATTACTACCATTAAGCTCACTATCATTACTACCATTAAACCCACCATCATTGCTACCATTAAACTCACTATCATTACTACCATTAAACTCACTATCATTACTACCATTAAACTCCCTATCATTACTACCATTAAACTCACTATCATTACTACCATTAAACTCCCTATCATTACTACCATTAAACTCACCATCATTACTACCATTAAACTCACCATCATTACCACCATTAAACTCACCATCATTACCACCGTTAAACTCCCTATCATTACCACCATTAAACGCATTACGATGACTGCCATTAAATTCCCTATCATTGCTATCATTAAACTCGCTATCATTACTACCATTAAACTCATATCATTACTACCATTGAATTCCCTATCATTACTACCATTAAACTCACTATCATTACTACCATTAAACTCCCTATCATTACCACCATTAAACTCACTATTATTTCTACAATTAAACTCCCTATCATTACTACCATTAAACTCCCTATCATTACTACCATTGAATTCCCTATCATTACTACCATTAAACTCACTATCATTACTACCATTAAACTCCCTATCATTACCACCATTAAACTCACTATTATTTCTACAATTAAACTCCCTATCATTACTACCATTAAACTCCCTATCATTACTACCATTAAACTCACTATCATTACCACCATTAAACTCCCTATCATTACTACCATTAAACTCACTATCATTGCTACCATTAAACTCACCATCATTACTACCATTAAACTCACTATCATTGCTACCATTAAACTCACTATCATTACCACCATTAAACTCACTATCATTACTACCATTAAACTCACTATCATTGCTACCATTAAACTCACCATCATTACTACCATTAAACTCCCTATCATTACTACCATTAAACTCCCTATCATTACTACCATTAAACTCACTATCATTGCTACCATTAAACTCACTATCATTACCACCATTAAACTCACCATCATTACCACCGTTAAACTCACTATCAGTACTACCATTAAACTCACTATCATTACTACCATTAAACTCACTATCATTACCACCATTAAACTCACCATCATTACCACCATTAAACTCACCATCATTACCACCGTTAAACTCACTATCAGTACTACCATTAAACTCACTATCATTACTACCATTAAACTCACTATCATTACCACCATTAAACTCACCATCATTACCACCATTAAACTCACTATCAGTACTACCATTAAACTCACTATCATTACTACCATTAAACTCACTATCATTACTACCATTAAACTCACTATCATTACTACCATTAAACTCTCCATCATTACCACTATTAAACTCACTATCATTGCTACCATTAAACTCACTATCATTACTACCATTAAACTCACCATCATTACCACCATTAAACTCACTATCATTACTACCATTAAACGTACCACGATGACTGCCATTAAACTCCCTATCATTACCACCATTAAACTCACCATCATTGCTACCATTAAACGCATTACGATGACTGCCATTAAATTCCCTATCATTGCTATCATTAAACTCGCTATCATTACTACCATTAAACTCATATCATTACTACCATTAAACTCCCTATCATTACCACCATTAAACTCACCATCATTGCTACCATTAAACTCACTATCATTACTACCATTAAACTCCCTATCATTACTACCATTAAACTCACTATCATTACCACCATTAAACTCACTATCATTACTACCATTAAGCTCACTATCATTACTACCATTAAGCTCACTATCATTACTACCATTAAACCCACCATCATTGCTACCATTAAACTCACTATCATTACTACCATTAAACTCACTATCATTACTACCATTAAACTCCCTATCATTACTACCATTAAACTCACTATCATTACTACCATTAAACTCCCTATCATTACTACCATTAAACTCACCATCATTACCACCATTAAACTCACCATCATTACCACCGTTAAACTCCCTATCATTACCACCATTAAACGCATTACGATGACTGCCATTAAATTCCCTATCATTGCTATCATTAAACTCGCTATCATTACTACCATTAAACTCATATCATTACTACCATTGAATTCCCTATCATTACTACCATTAAACTCACTATCATTACTACCATTAAACTCCCTATCATTACCACCATTAAACTCCCTATTATTTCTACAATTAAACTCCCTATCATTACTACCATTAAACTCACTATCATTACTACCATTAAACTCCCTATCATTACCACCATTAAACTCACTATTATTTCTACCATTAAACTCACTATCATTACTACCATTAAACTCACTATCATTGCTACCATTAAACTCACTATCATTGCTACCATTAAACTCCCTATCATTACTACCATTAAACTCACCATCATTACCACCATTAAACTCACTATCATTACTACCATTAAACGTACCACGATGACTGCCATTAAACTCCCTATCATTACCACCATTAAACTCACCATCATTGCTACCATTAAACGCATTACGATGACTGCCATTAAATTCCCTATCATTGCTATCATTAAACTCGCTATCATTACTACCATTAAACTCATATCATTACTACCATTAAACTCCCTATCATTACCACCATTAAACTCGCCATCATTGCTACCATTAAACTCACTATCATTACTACCATTAAACTCCCTATCATTACTACCATTAAACTCACTATCATTACCACCATTAAACTCACTATCATTACTACCATTAAGCTCACTATCATTACTACCATTAAGCTCACTATCATTACTACCATTAAACCCACCATCATTGCTACCATTAAACTCACTATCATTACTACCATTAAACTCACTATCATTACTACCATTAAACTCCCTATCATTACTACCATTAAACTCACTATCATTACTACCATTAAACTCCCTATCATTACTACCATTAAACTCACCATCATTACCACCATTAAACTCACCATCATTACCACCGTTAAACTCCCTATCATTACCACCATTAAACGCATTACGATGACTGCCATTAAATTCCCTATCATTGCTATCATTAAACTCGCTATCATTACTACCATTAAACTCATATCATTACTACCATTGAATTCCCTATCATTACTACCATTAAACTCACTATCATTACTACCATTAAACTCCCTATCATTACCACCATTAAACTCCCTATTATTTCTACAATTAAACTCCCTATCATTACTACCATTAAACTCACTATCATTACTACCATTAAACTCCCTATCATTACCACCATTAAACTCACTATTATTTCTACCATTAAACTCACTATCATTACTACCATTAAACTCACTATCATTACCACCATTAAACTCCCTATCATTACTACCATTAAACTCACTATCATTGCTACCATTAAACTCACCATCATTACTACCATTAAACTCACTATCATTGCTACCATTAAACTCACTATCATTACCACCATTAAACTCACTATCATTACTACCATTAAACTCACTATCATTGCTACCATTAAACTCACCATCATTACTACCATTAAACTCCCTATCATTACTACCATTAAACTCCCTATCATTACTACCATTAAACTCACTATCATTGCTACCATTAAACTCACTATCATTACCACCATTAAACTCACCATCATTACCACCGTTAAACTCACTATCAGTACTACCATTAAACTCACTATCATTACTACCATTAAACTCACTATCATTACCACCATTAAACTCACCATCATTACCACCATTAAACTCACCATCATTACCACCGTTAAACTCACTATCAGTACTACCATTAAACTCACTATCATTACTACCATTAAACTCACTATCATTACCACCATTAAACTCACCATCATTACCACCATTAAACTCACTATCAGTACTACCATTAAACTCACTATCATTACTACCATTAAACTCACTATCATTACCACCATTAAACTCACCATCATTACCACCGTTAAACTCCCTATCATTACCACCATTAAACTCTCTATCATTACCACCATCAAACTCTCTATCATTACCACTATTAAACTCTCTATCATTACCACCATTAAACGCTCTATCATTACCACCGTTAAACTCCCTATCATTACCACCATCAAACTCTCTATCATTACCACTATTAAACTCACTAGCATTGCTACCATTAAACTCACTATCATTGCTACCATTAAACTCACTATCATTACCACCATTAAACTCACCATCATTACCACCATCAAACTCTCTATCATTACCACCATTAAACTCACTATCATTACTACCATTAAGCTCCCTATCATTACTACCATTAAACTCCCTATCTTTACTGCCATTAAACTCACCATCATTACTACCATTAAACTCCCTATCATTACTACCATTAAACTCACTATCATTACTACCATTAAACTCCCTATCATTACCACCATTAAACTCACCATCATTGCTACCATTAAACTCACTATCATTACTACCATTAAACTCCCTATCATTACTACCATTAAACTCACTATCATTACCACCATTAAACTCACTATCATTACTACCATTAAGCTCACTATCATTACTACCATTAAGCTCACTATCATTACTACCATTAAACCCACCATCATTGCTACCATTAAACTCACTATCATTACTACCATTAAACTCACTATCATTACTACCATTAAACTCCCTATCATTACTACCATTAAACTCACTATCATTACTACCATTAAACTCCCTATCATTACTACCATTAAACTCACCATCATTACTACCATTAAACTCACCATCATTACCACCATTAAACTCACCATCATTACCACCGTTAAACTCCCTATCATTACCACCATTAAACGCATTACGATGACTGCCATTAAATTCCCTATCATTGCTATCATTAAACTCGCTATCATTACTACCATTAAACTCATATCATTACTACCATTGAATTCCCTATCATTACTACCATTAAACTCACTATCATTACTACCATTAAACTCCCTATCATTACCACCATTAAACTCACTATTATTTCTACAATTAAACTCCCTATCATTACTACCATTAAACTCCCTATCATTACTACCATTGAATTCCCTATCATTACTACCATTAAACTCACTATCATTACTACCATTAAACTCCCTATCATTACCACCATTAAACTCACTATTATTTCTACAATTAAACTCCCTATCATTACTACCATTAAACTCCCTATCATTACTACCATTAAACTCACTATCATTACCACCATTAAACTCCCTATCATTACTACCATTAAACTCACTATCATTGCTACCATTAAACTCACCATCATTACTACCATTAAACTCACTATCATTGCTACCATTAAACTCACTATCATTACCACCATTAAACTCACTATCATTACTACCATTAAACTCACTATCATTGCTACCATTAAACTCACCATCATTACTACCATTAAACTCCCTATCATTACTACCATTAAACTCCCTATCATTACTACCATTAAACTCACTATCATTGCTACCATTAAACTCACTATCATTACCACCATTAAACTCACCATCATTACCACCGTTAAACTCACTATCAGTACTACCATTAAACTCACTATCATTACTACCATTAAACTCACTATCATTACCACCATTAAACTCACCATCATTACCACCATTAAACTCACCATCATTACCACCGTTAAACTCACTATCAGTACTACCATTAAACTCACTATCATTACTACCATTAAACTCACTATCATTACCACCATTAAACTCACCATCATTACCACCATTAAACTCACTATCAGTACTACCATTAAACTCACTATCATTACTACCATTAAACTCACTATCATTACTACCATTAAACTCACTATCATTACTACCATTAAACTCTCCATCATTACCACTATTAAACTCACTATCATTGCTACCATTAAACTCACTATCATTACTACCATTAAACTCACCATCATTACCACCATTAAACTCACTATCATTACTACCATTAAACGTACCACGATGACTGCCATTAAACTCCCTATCATTACCACCATTAAACTCACCATCATTGCTACCATTAAACGCATTACGATGACTGCCATTAAATTCCCTATCATTGCTATCATTAAACTCGCTATCATTACTACCATTAAACTCATATCATTACTACCATTAAACTCCCTATCATTACCACCATTAAACTCACCATCATTGCTACCATTAAACTCACTATCATTACTACCATTAAACTCCCTATCATTACTACCATTAAACTCACTATCATTACCACCATTAAACTCACTATCATTACTACCATTAAGCTCACTATCATTACTACCATTAAGCTCACTATCATTACTACCATTAAACCCACCATCATTGCTACCATTAAACTCACTATCATTACTACCATTAAACTCACTATCATTACTACCATTAAACTCCCTATCATTACTACCATTAAACTCACTATCATTACTACCATTAAACTCCCTATCATTACTACCATTAAACTCACCATCATTACCACCATTAAACTCACCATCATTACCACCGTTAAACTCCCTATCATTACCACCATTAAACGCATTACGATGACTGCCATTAAATTCCCTATCATTGCTATCATTAAACTCGCTATCATTACTACCATTAAACTCATATCATTACTACCATTGAATTCCCTATCATTACTACCATTAAACTCACTATCATTACTACCATTAAACTCCCTATCATTACCACCATTAAACTCCCTATTATTTCTACAATTAAACTCCCTATCATTACTACCATTAAACTCACTATCATTACTACCATTAAACTCCCTATCATTACCACCATTAAACTCACTATTATTTCTACCATTAAACTCACTATCATTACTACCATTAAACTCACTATCATTGCTACCATTAAACTCACTATCATTGCTACCATTAAACTCCCTATCATTACTACCATTAAACTCACCATCATTACCACCATTAAACTCACTATCATTACTACCATTAAACGTACCACGATGACTGCCATTAAACTCCCTATCATTACCACCATTAAACTCACCATCATTGCTACCATTAAACGCATTACGATGACTGCCATTAAATTCCCTATCATTGCTATCATTAAACTCGCTATCATTACTACCATTAAACTCATATCATTACTACCATTAAACTCCCTATCATTACCACCATTAAACTCGCCATCATTGCTACCATTAAACTCACTATCATTACTACCATTAAACTCCCTATCATTACTACCATTAAACTCACTATCATTACCACCATTAAACTCACTATCATTACTACCATTAAGCTCACTATCATTACTACCATTAAGCTCACTATCATTACTACCATTAAACCCACCATCATTGCTACCATTAAACTCACTATCATTACTACCATTAAACTCACTATCATTACTACCATTAAACTCCCTATCATTACTACCATTAAACTCACTATCATTACTACCATTAAACTCCCTATCATTACTACCATTAAACTCACCATCATTACCACCATTAAACTCACCATCATTACCACCGTTAAACTCCCTATCATTACCACCATTAAACGCATTACGATGACTGCCATTAAATTCCCTATCATTGCTATCATTAAACTCGCTATCATTACTACCATTAAACTCATATCATTACTACCATTGAATTCCCTATCATTACTACCATTAAACTCACTATCATTACTACCATTAAACTCCCTATCATTACCACCATTAAACTCCCTATTATTTCTACAATTAAACTCCCTATCATTACTACCATTAAACTCACTATCATTACTACCATTAAACTCCCTATCATTACCACCATTAAACTCACTATTATTTCTACCATTAAACTCACTATCATTACTACCATTAAACTCACTATCATTACCACCATTAAACTCCCTATCATTACTACCATTAAACTCACTATCATTGCTACCATTAAACTCACCATCATTACTACCATTAAACTCACTATCATTGCTACCATTAAACTCACTATCATTACCACCATTAAACTCACTATCATTACTACCATTAAACTCACTATCATTGCTACCATTAAACTCACCATCATTACTACCATTAAACTCCCTATCATTACTACCATTAAACTCCCTATCATTACTACCATTAAACTCACTATCATTGCTACCATTAAACTCACTATCATTACCACCATTAAACTCACCATCATTACCACCGTTAAACTCACTATCAGTACTACCATTAAACTCACTATCATTACTACCATTAAACTCACTATCATTACCACCATTAAACTCACCATCATTACCACCATTAAACTCACCATCATTACCACCGTTAAACTCACTATCAGTACTACCATTAAACTCACTATCATTACTACCATTAAACTCACTATCATTACCACCATTAAACTCACCATCATTACCACCATTAAACTCACTATCAGTACTACCATTAAACTCACTATCATTACTACCATTAAACTCACTATCATTACTACCATTAAACTCACTATCATTACTACCATTAAACTCTCCATCATTACCACTATTAAACTCACTATCATTGCTACCATTAAACTCACTATCATTGCTACCATTAAACTCCCTATCATTACTACTATTAAACTCACCATCATTACCACCATTAAACTCACTATCATTACTACCATTAAACGTACCACGATGACTGCCATTAAACTCCCTATCATTACCACCATTAAACTCACCATCATTGCTACCATTAAACGCATTACGATGACTGCCATTAAATTCCCTATCATTGCTATCATTAAACTCGCTATCATTACTACCATTAAACTCATATCATTACTACCATTGAATTCCCTATCATTACTACCATTAAACTCACTATCATTACTACCATTAAACTCCCTATCATTACCACCATTAAACTCACTATTATTTCTACCATTAAACTCCCTATCATTACTACCATTAAACTCACTATCATTACTACCATTAAACTCCCTATCATTACCACCATTAAACTCACTATTATTTCTACCATTAAACTCACTATCATTACCACCATTAAACTCCCTATCATTACTACCATTAAACTCACTATCATTGCTACCATTAAACTCCCTATCATTACCATCATTAAACTCACTATTATTTCTACCATTAAACTCACTATCATTACTACCATTAAACTCACTAGCATTACCACCATTAAACTCCCTATCATTACTACCATTAAACTCACTATCATTGCTACCATTAAACTTACCATCATTACTACCATTAAACTCCCTATCATTACTACCATTAAACTCACTATCATTACTACCATTAAACTCCCTATCATTACTACCATTAAACTCACTATCATTACTACCATTAAACTCCCTATCATTACTACCATTAAACTCACTATCATTACTACCATTAAACTCACCATCATTACCATCGTTAAACTCACTATCATTACCACCATTAAACTCACTATCATTACTACCATTAAACTCACTATCATTACTACCATTAAACTCACTATCATTACTACCATTAAACTCACTATCATTACTACCATTAAACTCTCCATCATTACCACTATTAAACTCACTATCATTGCTACCATTAAACTCACCATCATTGCTACCATTAAACTCCCTATCATTACTACCATTAAACTCACCATCATTACCACCATTAAACTCACTATCATTACTACCATTAAACTCCCTATCATTACTACCATTAAACTCACTATCATTGCTACCATTAAACTCACTATCATTGCTACCATTAAACTCACTATCATTGCTATCATTAAACTCACTATCATTGCTACCATTAAACTCCCTATCATTGCTACTATTAAACTCACTATCATTGCTACCACTAAACTCACCATCATTACCACCATTAAACTCCCTATCATTACCACCATTAAACTCACTATCATTACTACCACTAAACTCACCATCATTACTACCATTAAACTCACTATCATTACCACCATTAAGCTCACTATCATTACTACCATTAAACTCACTATCATTACTACCATTAAACTCACCATCATTACTACCATTAAACTCACCATCATTACTACCATTAAACTCTCCATCATTACTACCATTAAACTCACTATCATTACTACCATTAAACTCACTATCATTACTACCATTAAACTCACCATCATTACTACCATTAAACTCACTATCATTACCACCATTAAGCTCACTATCATTACTACCATTAAACTCACTAACATTACTACCATTAAACTCACCATCATTACTACCATTAAACACACTATCATTACCACCATTAAACACACTATCATTACTACCATTAAACTCACTAACATTACCACCATTAAATCCATTATCATTACTACCGCCCCTTCCTTCACTAGAAACATATACCTCATCACTTACATCTACCTTCACTACGATGACTACCATTAAACTTATTATCATCACTACCATCCCTTCCTTCACGAGAAACGTTAGCTTCATCACCTGGTCTGTGATGGTATTCAGTACGAACCATACGCTTCATCAAGTGATCTCTGGAGGTGTTCCGTATGTGATATCAACCACTAGCATGTGATCGTAAGGATCCATCATAGCGATTGATCCCTTATGCTTAGAAGTATGATCTGGAATTTATTAATTGTAACCCAGACACATTTAGCTTGTGCCGTGTCCAATATCGCAATGCGCAAATTCCGCTACAATATTCTTGACAGACTCGCATTCACGCTTGCATGATTTTTTTTAAATAGATTGTTGAAATGGATCAGTAAAGCGATGCGATCAACATATTTACTACACATTATCTTTTTGTATAATTAGGTGAAAAGTGTAGGAGAGGTATATTCATATAAAATAATGATATGATATATCTGTGGAGGCTTTGTATTATCATGTTGTTAATGTTCGGGCATTGTCAGCATCATGCCTGAATACAACTCTCACATCCACGTGATGTTGTCGGGTCACACGTCATAAGCATGAGTGTTTGTGAGCCTCGTTTATGTGTAATTCTGTAGTTAGCTGTGGTACGTGCTCGGAGTAAGCACCGTGTAAATAGTTTCTACACTGACACCATACACCGATGTCGCATGGTGAATACATTATGAATGAGCTTCCTTCGGATTATGGATCCGTTAGTAAATGTGTGTGCAGCTACAATTGGAAGTACACATCTGCATCCTGTTGCTGAAGTTTTATCAGGTATGTGCAATATTAGCCAGTGTTGAGGGCCCATTGTTTTCATGTATCAATATTAGGCAGTGTTGATGGCCCATTGCATTCATGTAGCAATATTAGCCAGTGTTGATGGCCCATTGCTTTCATGTATCAATATTAGGCAGTGTTGACGGCCCATTGCTTTCATGTATCAATAGTAGGCAGTGTTGACGGCCCATTGCTTTCATGTATCAATATTAGGCAGTGTTGAGGGCCCGTTGCATTCATACATCAATATTAGCTAGTGTTGAGGGCCCATTGCTTTCATGTAGCAATATTAGCCAGTGTTGACGGCCCATTGCGTTCATGTATCAATATTAGCCAGTGTTGACGGCCCATTGCTTTCATGTAGCAATATTAGGCAGTGTTAAGGGTCCATTGCTTTCATGTAGCAATATTAGCCAGTGTTGAGGGCCCATTGCTTTCATGTATCAATATTAGGCAGTGTCGACGGCCCATTGCTTTCATGTATCAATATTAGGCAGTGTCGACGGCCAATTGCTTTCATGTATCAATATTAGGCAGTGTTGAGGGCCCATTGCTTTCATGCATCAATATTAGACAGTGTTGAGGGCCCATTGCTTTCATGTAGCAATATTAGCCAGTATTGAGGACCCATTGCTTTCATGCAACAATATTAGGCAGTGTTGAGGGCCCATTGCTTTCATGCATCAATATTAGCCAGTGTTGAGGGCCCATTGCTTTCATGCATCAATATTAGGCAGTGTTGAGGGCCCATTGCTTTCATGTAGCAATATTAGCCAGTATTGAGGACCCATTGCTTTCATGCATCGATATTAGGCAGTGTTGAGGGCCCATTGCTTTCATGCAACAATATTAGACAGTGTTGAGGGCCCATTGCTTTCATGTAGCAATATTATCCAGTGTTGAGGGCCCATTGCTTTCATGTAGCAATATTAGGCAGTGTTGAGGGCCCATTGCTTTCATGCAACAATATTAGCCAGTGTTGAGGGCCCATTGCTTTAATGTAGCAATATTAGACAGTGTTGAGGGCCCATTGCTTTCATTCATCAATGTCATATCGTTCATTAGTATTAGAGCTTGCTCTAATTCATGAAGTTCTTTTTTCTAGACTTTATGATGAAATGAACAAACCTTTCAAGCTGTTATATTATCTATACTATATATACTGATTTTATAACTGGAACTGATACGACTACATGGAAGTATTTAAAGACGATGAAGCAGGTGAAAACGTTTACTTTTAGGATGAATGATGAATGTGTTAAAACGTGACAATGCGCCCCCACACATTTTATCTCTCGAAACTGGATTCATTTTGTCGTAAAGTTAATTATAAATACGGGGCGCCATAACTTGTCTATATATATATATATATATATATATATATATATATATATATATATATATATATATATATATATATATATATATATATATATATATATATATATATATATATATATATATATATATATATATATATATATATATATATATATATATATATATATATATATATATATATATATATATATATATATACCTGTGCAAAAGTTAAGCACCAGCAAAAACAATAGAACGTAGAAACATGATGGTACAACTAGGCTGCCATACTTTTTGTCCCCGCGTTAGCTGACATAATTCCAAGTACGAAATGCACATGCATGCATGACTTCACGCCGCCTGATGTCCGTGCGTGGCGTGAAACAGCACACGTGTTCAGTTATGTAAAAGTCCAGTTTGAGGTGTAGAACATTACATACAGATTTAGGCGACAAGATTGGGAATTTTGTGTTCATGACCGTGGTTTATTTGTACAGAGAGAATTAGCTCTTGATTGTGAACCGCTATGGCAAGACGAAGGTTAAGTGATCGTGTGAAATGGCAAATCATAGGCATGCATACCACTGGTATGTCATGCAGAGAGATTGGCAGACAGCTGAACATTAACCATACTGTAATCAGTCGTTTGATTGCAAAACATGGGCAAACTGACGAGGTGAAGGACAGGCCTAGATCTGGAAGACCGAAGAAGACTACTGCCCGTGATGATCGAGCCCTAGTACGCCTTGTTAGGAGATCTCCATTCACCAACAGCAGAGTGCTCAGCCAGCAATGGGAAACGCGCAATAGAGTGTCAATGTCTACCGTCAAAAGGAGACTGTATGCTGCTGGCATGAAAGCTAGGAGACCTGTCAGACGTCCTCTCCTCACTGCACACCACAAAGAGGAGCGTCTGAGGTGGTGCAACGAAAGAAGACACTGGAACATGAGATCCTGGAGACGGGTACACTGGTCCGATGAACGTCGGTTCCTGCTTCATGCCACAGATGGTCGAACTCGTGTATGGAGGTCCAGACGCACGGCGTACGACCAACGTAACATCATGGAAGAAGTTCCATTTGGTGGAGGTTCCGTTATGATATGGGGGTGCATCTCATTTGATTGTAAGCTGGATCTGTTGACTGTACCTGGAACACTAAATGGACAAAGATATCAAGATTCCATACTGGATAGAGTTGTGGTCCCTCATTTTGTAAATCATGCACCTGGAACCCACCCTATATTCATGGATGACAACGCCCGACCACATCGTGCTAGAGCTGTGCATGAATACCTCCGCCAGAATGCCATCGAAACCCTACCATGGCCAGCAAGGAGTCCTGACATGAACCCTATTGAGCATATCTGGGACATTCTGGGAAACATGGTGAGAAGGAGGGATCCTCCTGTGCAGAACCTACAGGAATTAACAGACGCACTCCATCTTGAATGGCAACGAATACCACAATGGCGTATCAGTCGGTTGGTGACCAGCATGAGACGTCGTGTCCAGGCCGTCATCCAGGCACAAGGTGGATATACCCGGTATTAATAATGACAGTCTCAAACTCGTGCACAGATGTTAAACTTCGTTTTCAGACACCATTAATGACAATCTAGCCACGTGTGTCAACTGTAGGGCAATAGTTGTCAGTTGTGTCAACGTAACCATATTCAGGCCTCGTTTTCAAGTTCAAACAAAATCATACAGTGTTTCCCCACCATCATAATCAGCATTCCTCTAGTTGCATTATTACCTCTTGCACTAAGATGGATGGGTACATAAATGTGTATGCTATTGCTCTCTTCATAGCACATGAATATAGCCTCGCATGTGCGTAAAAATAGGGTGGTGCTTAACTTTTGCACAGGTGTATATATATATATATATATATATATATATATATATATATATATATATATATATATATATATATATATATATATATATATATATATATATATATATATATATATATATATATATACACCTGTGCAAAAGTTAAGCACCACCCTATTTTTACGCACATGCGAGGCTATATTCATGTGCTATGAAGAGAGCAATAGCATACACATTTATGTACCCATCCATCTTAGTGCAAGAGGTAATAATGCAACTAGAGGAATGCTGATTATGATGGTGGGGAAACACTGTATGATTTTGTTTGAACTTGAAAACGAGGCCTGAATATGGTTACGTTGACACAACTGACAACTATATATAGTTATGGCGCCCCGTATATATATATATATATATATAATATATCACCCAACTGAACCTTTCAAGCAACACCTCCATCCAGAACTGGACCTTTCCTGTTTTAGCTATGCTCGCCCATCACTGGATGAACTCCACGCACACTTCATCGTGCTGAGATTGATTGATCCCCGAATGCCCTGACTATCAATTTCCTGAAAACTACAATTAAGTTGTTAAATATTGTGTAAATTATTTGACTGGGTGCTGTTGCTGCCTATGTCAAAATAGTTTCAAAACATTCAACAATATATTTAATAAATAGTAAAAACATACAATTCGTACAACAACGTTTTCAACTATGCGTTCGTGACGTACTTATCTACGTCATTCATGACGTCATAATGACGGCATTGATTGTGATGCCATTTTATACGTCACGTTGTTGATTATGACGCCATATGAAGGATGGATACAGTGGAAAGGTGGATTGAATTGTCGACCGTCATTCTATTTTAGTAATAATTGTTATGCATTGTATCTTTACATGTCTTTACATATATTGATCAATGCAATGATTGTGTCGCTTTAATGTAGGAATAAGATGTCCTAAAGTCAGTATTAGTTAACGAGTAACTAGACTGAATATAGGTCATCTGTTCCTTGTCATTAAGTTTAGACCGAATCAATCTTTAGGACACCTTATTAACACGTGTGATTTATGAATTGATGGTAGAGATTTGGTCAATCCTATTAATTTATGAACAAACAGAGGTTGAATCTGTTGTAGCGGGTCATCTACTGCTGATGCAAAGGTTTGATAAATTCAAAAGTTACGTTTGGAGTTTTAGGGTCAATTAGCCAGATATTGCGGTGAGATCTATGCCATCTATGCCGTTTGTTTGAAGTGATCGTGTTATAGCTTTACGGCGATCAACAAGCGAAACAGTTCATATTATATCTCATATTAACGAATGGCTTTGTGTCGTTAAAATTCAAACAGATTTGCAAGATCACTACTTGTACATGTGTATGTATTTATCGCTTAAATTGTATCCTACCGAAAAAGTGTGTTTGTTCAAGGATGTCATAATCGCTTGACACAGACGCGTGTGAGATAATCAAACCTATTTGTAGAATTAACACACTTCAGTCCAATTCACCTTGAATGCATGAAATGAATGAAATATTAGTATTTTCTATCTGTCTTTGTTAACTTTTCTTCCATTCCCTTACACATGCATTGCGTAAAACTACAGCTCAAATACTTGTCCAAATTACTCGACAGTCAGCAAAGCCAAATTACCATGGGACCATAACAGGGAATCAATCGTACCTGTAGATTCCATTGTTCGCCAACATAACGAACAGGTCATATCTGATAACCATATAACCTCCAGGCACATTATCTAGTATCTTGCAGGATAAGATACTTTGACATCAATAGTTACTTGACAAATGTAATAAAAAACCTAAATGGTTTAATTCATAGTCGTCAATCACTTCCCAGACGTCACAATTACACCTAGCTACGCTCTATGGTAGTAGATATACGTTACAAGTATGAAACATATGCTTCGTCACGTGGTCTATGAAGGTATTCTGTATGAAACACGTGCTCCGTGATGTTTTGTCGATGCTGTGACAGCACCGTGGAGTCTCTTAGGACTCTTGGCCGTTAGATACTTTAGTGTCGATGTTGTGACAGCACCACGGAGCCTCTGAGGACTCTTGACCGCTAGATACTTTAGTCTCGATGCTGTGACAGCACCACGGAGTCTCTTAGGACTCTTGGCCGCTAGATACTTTAGTGTCGGTGCTGTGACAGCACCACGGAGCCTCTGAAGACTCTTGACCGTTAGATACTTTAGTGTCGACGCTGTGACAGCGCCACGGAACCTCTGAAGACTCTTTACCGTTAGATACTTTAGTGTCGACGCTGTGACAGCACCACGGAGCCTCTGAGGACTCTTGACCGTTAGAGCCTTTTGTACCTATTGGGAGAATTCTAACTAACAGAGAATCAAATGTGAAATCAATCTAAACATATGCACCTTAATTTCAGTAACTGTCGTAACCGTAATTTAATCCCTTTGAATCATCAAATCAATTGAATCTTAGATTAAGTTGTCATGGCAACTAGCGAAGGATAACAAGAACAAGGGAAACTGCACAAGAATGATTAAGTCCATATTGTGGAGTCGTTATAGAATTAATTCACTCTGTTAGCCTAAAAGTGAAGCAGAATTACAAACCCGAAGTCCAGGACGTGTGAGTAGAGTCACAACAGCAAGGGTTTCTACTTTCTACTGCACGACCGCGACCATAGATCAAGGACAAGTAAGTCAACTACAGGAATGACGACCCCTGAAGATGGTCCTACAACAAAGTGATAACCAGAGACCTTGGAAGGTGATTATACTAAAATATGATGAATGGTGGTATTACAAAATGATGATCATAGACACAGGGCACGTGATGTCACTACAGACTACGATTAGAAAGAATCATTCTACTCCGGGAGTTCGGCTCGGTCAAGTTTCAGAATTAACTTGAGGGATATGCTACAACATGTCAGCAGGTACAGTGGTGTAAGGTGGAGGGATACACCGCAGAAAGCAAGTATTTCATTCACAAACTACACAAAGACGAATAGCAATTTTGAAATAATTTTCACATCGTACTCGCACACAATCAATATCACAGAGGCGAGAATGTACAAGCAAACAATGATTGTAATGAATGCAGAATGGCAGAAATGATAGACATTGAATAATAGAGCAGACAGATATCTCTGAACCCTTTCATGACGAAGACGGCCCAAACCGGCCGTTGCAGTGGTCTTGAGGAATGCCCATTTACATGCCAAGAGAATAATATTTTTTTTAATTTACCACTGGAATGACTGGCTCAGTAACCCAGCCAGTCATTCCAGTTGTAAATTTCCAAAAAATGCTCTTCTCTTGGACTGCAAATGGATATTTAATATGCAAGTATTTTAATTTTCTTGACCAAGTTTAGTCATTAAAGGGTCAAGGTGGCTGATAAATGGCATTCATATTTTTTAAATATTCTAATTCATGTTTTCAAATTACCACTCGAATAGAAAGTATTACCATTCAACGTTTTTCACTCGAGTTGAAATCATTTCCACTAACGGGTGGCTATATTTCTACTCGAGTGGAAAGTTTCTACCCGGGTGATAACAGTTCTTACCGAGTGGCAATTATAGCAAAATAAATTAATATAAAAAATGTAATCACCATAGTATATCCATATCGCTAGTGAAATTCTATGTGATTAAAACACGCACGCACGCACGCACGCACGCACGCACGCACGCACGCACGCACGCACGCACGCACGCACGCACGCACGAACGCACGCACGCACGCACGCACACACACGCACACACACACACACACACACACATATATATTCTTTATTAAAATAAACATTTATACAATGAATGTAATTCCGTGGTGAACTGGGGAGATAGACTATAGTACAATATATTCTGCAAGTCTGACCATTTGAGTTGACCCGAGTATGTGGCATGCCCAGCGCGGACATTTAGAACTGTTATCTATAGGCGATATAGCAATACTAGCTGCATTAACTGCACGGATTGTAAAAGGTACTTACATTACATAACAGCTGACATTCTGAAAAATACGTTACGGCTCATCAATAAGATAATCCGGTTATCGGGTCAGTCATTTCAGTTGTAGATTTTCAGGATTAGTCTTCTCCTGGTCTACAACTGGGCGCTCCTCTAGACCACTAAGAAGCCCAGACTTGGCCGGTGTCGACACTAAAGGGTCAAAATTCTACTCCTCCTAAACGCCTTGGCGGATTTCAACCAATTTTTGGTGGAAAGGCCCTATGGTGGATAGCCCATAAATAAATACCAATCGGAGTTTTGATCGGACAATTGTCTGAGTGAAAATCTTAGAAAATCTTAGAAAATCTTAGTTTTTTCTTTAAAAATCGTCCGGAGATTGCCAAAATGATACTCCTCTTAAACGACCTGAAAGCTTTCAACCCAAATTTCCATATTTTTCGGTGCAAATGATCCAGGTGAGCAACACTGGCCCTTGGGCGTTTTGTTATGGTGGTCATCATGAAAATATTACTGTTGGGCAAAATTATTGGCCTCTCTCTCTCAATATGATGTACATGTATTATAATATTTAATCTGTTTATACGTTTACTTTGTTATTTTGTGTATATGTTTATGTTTGCCGCCTAAACATTTTTTCTGTAGGGAGAGGCTTTTCTAAGTTTCGAACAACTTGTGCCCAATCCCATTGTAATATATGCAAAAAATATGTTTAGAAAAATAAAAAATAAGATAACGTGTTTCTAGGCTGACGTCATAATCATGACGTAATGAATGACTGGACATAGTCCGTCTTTAACGCTTAATAGTTGTGAAACGTTGTAGGAATTGTATGGGTTTAACATTTAATAAACATTCTGTTGACTATTTTGAAACTAATTTGACTGGGCGTTCTTGCTGCCTTAGGCAGCAACAACAACAACACCCAGTCGAATTAGTTTCAAAATATTCAACAGGTTTCCCTGTATAATTGTCTAGAAATTGATAGTCAAGAACTTGAGGGATCGATCGATCCAAACACGAGCGAGGTGTGGGCGGAGTTTAACTAGAGATGGGCGGGGCATAGCTAAAGCTAGAAAGATCCATTACAACTCATTAGAGATTCTATTTAGCCGATCACATAAGCTACTATTTAAAGATACTACGTGAACTCTTGCTAACCCTAATTATACTTTTTAAAATGTCCCCTATTTTGCTTGTGGCTGTACTAATGAAGGTTCTTACCAATGTGTAGCGCAATATACCGGCATCGCTACGTGATTCCAGAGTGAGCATTATCTTTGACTAATTGAATTGAGTTTTCCACGTGATTCATTGAAATTCATCAACATATTTCATGACTAATTGCAGGCCTACATTTCACAACCTTCATAGCTGCTAGGCAACATGGCTGATAAGTAGGTCAGCATTCTCTTTTTTTTTCTTCTTTTTTTTAGTAGGTCAGCATTCGCTTATGATTAAATCAGGCGGCTAATGCCTATGTTCGTATAACATACATTGTCTTACGCTGCATAATGGAGGGATGTGATCTGTTACTCAAGTATCTGACATCCTAATCAATGGGCGTTTCCAGTTTTATCTAAGCCCCGCCCATCTCTAGCTAAGCTCCACCTACACCTCGCTCGTGTTTGGATCGATCGATCTCTGAACTCCCTGACTATTGATTTCCAGAAAACTATACAGGTAAGCTGTTGAATATTTTGAAACTAATTTGACTGGCTGCTGATTATGATGTCATATTTAATAGTCTGACACGTTGTACGAATTGTATATCTCTACTATTTAATAAACATGCTGTTGAATGGTTTGAAACTAATTTGTCTGAACGCTGTTGCTGCACAATTTGCTACGTGTAGGACTATTAAGAGTTAAAGGCGGTCCTAATAAAATCATTTTTGACGTAATGGTACGAATTGCATATTTTTGGTTGATTTACAATTTAGTAAACATGCTGTTGAATATTTTGATACGAATAGGCAACAGCCCCCAGTCAAATTAGTTTCAAAATGTTTAACAACGTTAGGCCTACTGCATAGTTACCTCGAAATTGGGATTCTCGTAATTCAGGATTCGAAGTATCAAAATTGATTCCTACACACGTGTACCATGGACGGATCTTAGCTAGAAAGGGGCGGGGCATAGCTAGAGATGGCTCTCTCCATGGAGTATAGTTTGCTTGTGTGATAGATATTTATTCTACCACATTATAAATAAACAAGTCACGATTATAACAAGAATCAAAGTGTTAGTTGGTCTCAGAAGTGACGTCACATCCTCTGTGTATAAATGGTCATCAAGCTCAGCCCCGTTGTGTTTACCTGTAATAGGTAAAATAGACTAAACATATTTAATAATAATAATAATAATAATAATAATAATAATAATAATAATAATAATAATAATAATAATAATAATAGTGATGATGATGATGATGATGATGATAATAATAATAATAATAATAATAATAATAATAATAATAATAATAATAATAATAATAATGATGATGATGATGATGATGATGATGATAATAAAAATAATAATAATAATAATAATAATAATAATAATAATAATAATAATAATAATAATAATGATAATAATAATAATAATAATAATAATAATAATAATAATAATAATAATAATAATGATGATGATGATG
This sequence comes from Chaetoderma sp. LZ-2023a, assembly GCA_034401795.1. Classification (NCBI taxonomy): domain Eukaryota; kingdom Metazoa; phylum Mollusca; class Caudofoveata; order Chaetodermatida; family Chaetodermatidae; genus Chaetoderma; species Chaetoderma sp. LZ-2023a. The sequence continues at coordinate 2,821,235 of CM067362.1, forward strand.
ATGATGATGATGATGATGATAATAAAAATAATAATAATAATAATAATAATAATAATAATAATAATAATGATAATGATAATAATAATAATAATAATAATAATAATAATAATAATAATAATAATAATGATGATGATGATGATGATGATGATGATAATAAAAATAATAATAATAATAATAATAATAATGATAATGATAATAATAATAATAATAATAATAATAATAATAATAATAATAATAATGATGATGATGATGATGATGATATGTTTTTGTGTCCTCTGATTCGTTCTAGACTATGCTTGCCCTCGGGATTGTAGAACCTTGGTACATATGGATGTTTCTATTCATTTCAGATTCGTGATGTACGTCACTACGCCAAACCACGGAGATCAAAGGAGAAATGTTCAAATACTACTCATAAAGCGGCAAGGATAACGTACAATAAGAGCACATATTGACCATAGAGATACAGATCAGAATACACACGGCATTAACTATATTTCGTTTGCAATGGACAGTTCCACTTTTAGCTATGCCCCGCCCATCTCATTCTAAACTTCACCCACAAAACGTCCGTGTTGGGATCGATCGATCTCTGAAATCACTGACTATCAATTTCGAGGAAACTATACAGGTAAGCTATTGAATATTTTGCAACTAATTTGACAGGGCGCCGTTGCTGCCTATGGCAGCAACAGCGTTCAGTCAAATTAGGTTCAAAATATTCAACAGCGTGTTTATTAAATAGTAGATACATACAATTCGTATAACGTGTTGGACTATTAAGAGTTATAGACGGCCCAAATAGAATCATTTATGACGCAATCATTATGACGTTATCCTACACGCCTCGTAGCTGATTATGACGTCATATGACGTCAGATGACAGATGGATACTCTGGAAATGTGAAATGCCAGGTATTGTGCAGCCAAGCGTAACCAGGGCAGTAACAGATATCACCCTGCAGCATACCGTGGAGGAGCTATGGTCATGTACTGATGTGTCTGCAATCATGGTTTCCTGACAACTCAGTAGCTATGGTCATGTACTGATGTGTCTGCAATCATGGTTTCCTGACCACTCAGTAGCTATGGGCATCTACTGATGAGTCTGCAATCATGGTTTCCTGACTACTCAGTAGCTATGTTCATGTACTGATGTGTCTGCAATCATGGTTTCCTGACAACTCAGTAGCTATGGGCATCTACTGATGAGTCTGCAATCATGGTTTCCTGACAACTCAGTAGCTATGGTCATGTACTGATGTGTCTGCAATCATGGTTTCCTGACAACTCAGTAGCTATGTTCATGTACTGATGAGTCTGCAATCATGGTTTCCTGACAACTCAGTAGCTATGTTCATGTACTGATGTGTCTGCAATCATGGTTTCCTGATAACTCAGTAGCTATGTTCATGTACTGATGTGTCTGCAATCATGGTTTCCTGACAACTCAGTAGCTATGTTCATGTACTGATGAGTCTGCAATCATGGTTTCCTGACAACTCAGTAGCTATGTTCATGTACTGATGTGTCTGCAATCATGGTTTCCTGACTACGGACTAGCTATGGTCATGTACTGATGAGTCTGCAATCATGGTTTCCTGACAACTCAGTAGCTATGTTCATGTACTGATGTGTCTGCAATCATGATTTCCTGACTACTGACTAGCTATGGTCATGTACTGATGTGTCTGCAATCATGGTTTCCTGACAACTCAGTAGCTGTGTTCATGTACTGATGTGTCTGCAATCATGGTTTCCTGACTACTCAGTAGCTATGGGCATCTACTGATGTGTCTGCAATCATGGTTTCCTGACTACTGACTAGCTATGGTCATGCACTGATGAGTCTGCAATCATGGTTTCCTGACAACTCAGTAGCTATGGTCATGTACTGATGTGTCTGCAATCATGGTTTCCTGACAACTCAGTAGCTATGGGCATCTACTGATGAGTCTGCAATCATGGTTTCCTGACAACTCAGTAGCTATGGGCATCTACTGATGAGTCTGCAATCATGGTTTCCTGATAACTCAGTAGCTATGGTCGTGTACTGATGTGTCTGCAATCATGGTTTCCTGACAACTCAGTAGCTATGGGCATCTACTGATGAGTCTGCAATCATGGTTTCCTGACTACTCAGTAGCTATGGGCATGTACTGATGTGTCTGCAATCATGGTTTCCTGACTACTCAGTAGCTATGGGCATGTACTGATGAGTCTGCAATCATGGTTTCCTGACTACTCAGTAGCTATGTTCATGTACTGATGAGTCTGCAATCATGGTTTCCTGACTACTCAGTTGCTATGGTCATGTACTGATGAGTCTGCAATCATGGTTTCCTGACTACTCAGTTGCTATGGTCATGTACTGATGAGTCTGCATGCAGGGTTTCCTGACCACTCAGTAGCTATGGGCATGTACTGATGAGTCTGCAATCATGGTTTTCTGACTACTCAGTAGCTATGTCCATGTACTGATGAGTCTGCAATCGTGATTTCCTGACTACTCAGTAGCTGTGTTCATGTACTGATGAGCCTGCAATCAGGTTTTCCTGACTACTCAGTAGCTATGGTCATGTACTGATTAGTCTGCAATCATGGTTTCCTGACTACTGACTAGCTATGGTCATGCACTGATGAGTCTGCAATCATGGTTTCCTGACCACGCAGTAGCTATGTTCATGTACTGATGAGTCTGCAATCATGGTTTCCTGACTACTCAGTAGCTATGTTCATGTACTGATGAGTCTGCAATCATGGTTCCTGACTACTCAGTAGCTGTGTTCATGTACTGATGAGTCTGCAATCAGGTTTTCCTGACTACTCAGTAGCTATGGTCATGTACTGATTAGTCTGCAATCAGGTTTTCCTGACTACTGACTAGCTATGGTCATGCACTGATGAGTCTGCAATCATGGTTTCCTGACTACGCAGTAGCTATGTTCATGTACTGATGAGTCTGCAATCATGGTTTCCTGACTACTCAGTAGCTATGTCCATGTACTGATGAGTCTGCAATCGTGATTTCCTGACTACTCAGTAGCTGTGTTCATGTACTGATGAGCCTGCAATCAGGTTTTCCTGACTACTCAATAGCTATGGTCATGTACTGATTAGTCTGCAATCAGGTTTTCCTGACTACTGACTAGCTATGGTCATGTACTGATGAGTCTGCAATCATGGTTTCCTGACTACTCAGTAGCTATGTTCATGTACTGATGAGTCTGCAATCATGGTTTCCTGACTACTCAGTAGCTGTGTTCATGTACTGATGAGTCTGCAATCAGGTTTTCCTGACTACTCAGTAGCTATGGTCATGTACTGATTAGTCTGCAATCAGGTTTTCCTGACTACTGACTAGCTATGGTCATGCACTGATGAGTCTGCAATCATGGTTTCCTGACTACGCAGTAGCTATGTTCATGTACTGATGAGTCTGCAATCATGGTTTCCTGACTACTCAGTAGCTATGTTCATGTACTGATGAGTCTGCAATCATGGTTTCCTGACTACTCAGTAGCTGTGTTCATGTACTGATGAGTCTGCAATCAGGTTTTCCTGACTACTCAGTTGCCATGGTCATGTACTGATGAGTCTGCAATCAGGATTTCCTGACTACTGAGTAGCTATGGTCATGCACTGATGAGTCTGCAATCATGGTTTCCTGACTACTCAGTAGCTATGTTCATGTACTGGTGAGTCTGCAATCAGGTTTTCCTGACTACTCAGTAACTATGGTCATGTACTGATAAGTCGGTACTCCTGGTTTCCTGACTACTGAGTAGCTATGGTCATGTACTGATAAGTCTGCAATCATGGTTTCCTGACTACTGAGTAGCTATGGTCATGCACCGATGAGTCGGCAATCAGAGTTTCCTGACTACTCAGTCGCTATGGTCATGTACTGATGAGTCTGCAACCATGGTTTCCTGACCACTGAGTAGCTATGGTTATGCACTGATGAGTCTGCAATCAGTTTCCTGACTACTCAGTCGCTATGGTCATGTACTGATGAGTCTGAAATCAGGGTTAGCTGACTACTCTCAGTAGCTATGTTCATGTACTGATAAGTCTGCAATCATTGTTTCCTGACCACTCAGTAGCTATGGTCATGTACTGATGAGTCTGCAATCATGGTTTCCTGGCTACTCAGTAGCTATGTTCATGTACTGATGAGTCTGCATCCAGGTTTTCCTGACTACTCAGTAGCTATGTTCATGCACTTCTGAGTCTGCAATCATGGTTTCCTGACTACTCAGTAGCTATGGTCATGCACTGATGAGTCCACAATCAGAGTTTCCTGAATACTCAGTCGCTATGGTCATGTACTGATGAGTCTGCAACCATGGTTTCCTGACTACTCTCAGTAGCTATGTTCATGTACTGATGAGTCTGCAATCATGGTTTCCTGACTACTGAGTAGCTATGTTCATGTACTGATGAGTCTGCAATCATGGTATCCTGACTAATCTCAGTAGCTATGTTCATGTACTGATAAGTCTGCAATCATTGTTTCCTGACTACTCAGTAGCTATGTTCATGTACTGATGAGTCTGCAATCATGGTTTCCTGACTACTCAGTAGCTGTGTTCATGTACTGATGAGTCTGCAATCAGGTTTTCCTGACTACTCAGTAGCTATGGTCATGTACTGATTAGTCTGCAATCAGGTTTTCCTGACTACTGACTAGCTATGGTCATGCACTGATGAGTCTGCAATCATGGTTTCCTGACTACGCAGTAGCTATGTTCATGTACTGATGAGTCTGCAATCATGGTTTCCTGACTACTCAGTAGCTATGTTCATGTACTGATGAGTCTGCAATCATGGTTTCCTGACTACTCAGTAGCTGTGTTCATGTACTGATGAGTCTGCAATCAGGTTTTCCTGACTACTCAGTTGCCATGGTCATGTACTGATGAGTCTGCAATCAGGATTTCCTGACTACTGAGTAGCTATGGTCATGCACTGATGAGTCTGCAATCATGGTTTCCTGACTACTCAGTAGCTATGTTCATGTACTGGTGAGTCTGCAATCAGGTTTTCCTGACTACTCAGTAACTATGGTCATGTACTGATAAGTCGGTACTCCTGGTTTCCTGACTACTGAGTAGCTATGGTCATGTACTGATAAGTCTGCAATCATGGTTTCCTGACTACTGAGTAGCTATGGTCATGCACCGATGAGTCGGCAATCAGAGTTTCCTGACTACTCAGTCGCTATGGTCATGTACTGATGAGTCTGCAACCATGGTTTCCTGACTACTCTCAGTAGCTATGTTCATGTACTGATGAGTCTGCATTCATGGTTTCCTGACCACTGAGTAGCTATGGTTATGCACTGATGAGTCTGCAATCAGTTTCCTGACTACTCAGTCGCTATGGTCATGTACTGATGAGTCTGAAATCAGGGTTAGCTGACTACTCTCAGTAGCTATGTTCATGTACTGATAAGTCTGCAATCATTGTTTCCTGACCACTCAGTAGCTATGGTCATGTACTGATGAGTCTGCAATCATGGTTTCCTGGCTACTCAGTAGCTATGTTCATGTACTGATGAGTCTGCATCCAGGTTTTCCTGACTACTCAGTAGCTATGTTCATGCACTTCTGAGTCTGCAATCATGGTTTCCTGACTACTCAGTAGCTATGGTCATGCACTGATGAGTCCACAATCAGAGTTTCCTGAATACTCAGTCGCTATGGTCATGTACTGATGAGTCTGCAACCATGGTTTCCTGACTACTCTCAGTAGCTATGTTCATGTACTGATGAGTCTGCAATCATGGTTTCCTGACTAATCAGTAGCTATGTTCATGTACTGATGAGTCTGCAATCATGGTATCCTGACTAATCTCAGTAGCTATGTTCATGTACTGATAAGTCTGCAATCATTGTTTCCTGACTACTCAGTAGCTATGTTCATGTACTGATGAGTCTGCAATCATGGTTTCCTGACTACTCAGTAGCTGTGTTCATGTACTGATGAGTCTGCAATCAGGTTTTCCTGACTACTCAGTAGCTATGGTCATGTACTGATTAGTCTGCAATCAGGTTTTCCTGACTACTGACTAGCTATGGTCATGCACTGATGAGTCTGCAATCATGGTTTCCTGACTACGCAGTAGCTATGTTCATGTACTGATGAGTCTGCAATCAGGATTTCCTGACTACTGAGTAGCTATGGTCATGCACTGATGAGTCTGCAATCATGGTTTCCTGACTACTCAGTAGCTATGTTCATGTACTGGTGAGTCTGCAATCAGGTTTTCCTGACTACTCAGTAACTATGGTCATGTACTGATAAGTCTGTACTCCTGGTTTCCTGACTACTGAGTAGCTATGGTCATGTACTGATAAGTCTGCAATCATGGTTTCCTGACTACTGAGTAGCTATGGTCATGCACCGATGAGTCGGCAATCAGAGTTTCCTGACTACTCAGTCGCTATGGTCATGTACTGATGAGTCTGCAACCATGGTTTGCTGACTACTCTCAGTAGCTATGTTCATGTACTGATGAGTCTGCAATCATGGTTTCCTGACCACTGAGTAGCTATGGTTATGCACTGATGAGTCTGCAATCAGTTTCCTGACTACTCAGTCGCTATGGTCATGTACTGATGAGTCTGAAATCAGGGTTAGCTGACTACTCTCAGTAGCTATGTTCATGTACTGATAAGTCTGCAATCATTGTTTCCTGACCACTCAGTAGCTATGGTCATGTACTGATGAGTCTGCAATCATGGTTTCCTGGCTACTCAGTAGCTATGGTCATGTACTGATGAGTCTGCAATCATGGTGTCCTGCCTACTCAGTAGCTATGTTCATGTACTGATGAGTCTGCATCCAGGTTTTCCTGACTACTCAGTAGCTATGTTCATGCACTTCTGAGTCTGCAATCATGGTTTCCTGACTACTCAGTAGCTATGGTCATGCACTGATGAGTCTACAATCAGAGTTTCCTGAATACTCAGTCGCTATGGTCATGTACTGATGAGTCTGCAACCATGGTTTCCTGACTACTCTCAGTAGCTATGTTCATGTACTGATGAGTCTGCAATCATGGTTTCCTGACTACTGAGTAGCTATGTTCATGTACTGATGAGTCTGCAATCATGGTATCCTGACTAATCTCAGTAGCTATGTTCATGTACTGATAAGTCTGCAATCATTGTTTCCTGACTACTCAGTAGCTATGTTCATGTACTGATGAGTCTGCAATCATGGTTTCCTTACCACTGAGTAGCTATGGTTATGCACTGATGAGTCTGCAATCAGTTTCCGGACTACTCAGTCGCTATGGTCATGTACTGATGAGTCTGAAATCAGGGTTAGCTGACTACTCTCAGTAGCTATGTTCATGTACCGATAAGTCTGCAATCATTGTTTCCTGGCTACTCAGTAGCTATGGTCATGTACTGATGAGTCTGCAATCATGGTGTCCTGCCTACTCAGTAGCTATGTTCATGTACTGATGAGTCTGCAATCAGGTTTTCCTGACTACTCAGTTGCTATGGTCATGTACTGATGAGTCTGCAAGCAGGGATTCCTGATCACTCAGTAGCTATGGGCATGTACTGATGAGTCTGCAATCATGGTTTCCTGACTACTCAGTAGCTATGTTCATGTCCTGATGAGTCTGCAATCATGGTTTCCTGACTACTCAGTAGCTATATTCATGTACTGATGAGTCTGCAATCATGGTTTCCTGACTAGGCAGTAGCTATGGGCATGTACTGATGAGTCTGCAATCATGGTTTCCTGACTACTCAGTAGCTGTGTTCATGTACTGATGAGTCTGCAATCAGGTTTTCCTGACTACTCAGTTGCTATGGTCATGTACTGATGAGTCTGCAATCATGGTTTCCTGACTACTCAGTCGCTATGGTCATGTACTGATGAGTCTGCATGCAGGGTTTCCTGACCACTCAGTAGCTATGTTCATGTACTGATGAGTCTGCAATCATGGTTTCCTGACTACTCAGTAGCTATGTTCATGTACTGATGAGTCTGCAATCATGGTTTCCTGACTACTCAGTAGCTGTGTTCATGTACTGATGAGTCTGCAATCAGGTTTTCCTGACTACTCAGTAGCTATGGTCATGTACTGATTAGTCTGCAATCAGGTTTTCCTGACTACTGACTAGCTATGGTCATGCACTGATGAGTCTGTAATCATGGTTTCCTGACTACGCAGTAGCTATGTTCATGTACTGATGAGTCTGCAATCATGGTTTCCTGACTACTCAGTAGCTATGTTCATGTACTGATGAGTCTGCAATCATGGTTTCCTGACTACTCAGTAGCTGTGTTCATGTACTGATGAGTCTGCAATCAGGTTTTCCTGACTTCTCAGTAGCCATGGTCATGTACTGATGAGTCTGCAATCAGGATTTCCTGACTACTGAGTAGCTATGGTCATGCACTGATGAGTCTGCAATCATGGTTTCCTGACTACTCAGTAGCTATGTTCATGTACTGGTGAGTCTGCAATCAGGTTTTCCTGACTACTCAGTAACTATGGTCATGTACTGATAAGTCTGTACTCCTGGTTTCCTGACTACTGAGTAGCTATGGTCATGTACTGATAAGTCTGCAATCATGGTTTCCTGACTACTGAGTAGCTATGGTCATGCACCGATGAGTCGGCAATCAGAGTTTCCTGACTACTCAGTCGCTATGGTCATGTACTGATGAGTCTGCAACCATGGTTTCCTGACTACTCTCAGTAGCTATGTTCATGTACTGATGAGTCTGCAATCATGGTTTCCTGACTAATCAGTAGCTATGTTCATGTACTGATGAGTCTGCAATCATGGTATCCTGACTAATCTCAGTAGCTATGTTCATGTACTGATAAGTCTGCAATCATTGTTTCCTGACTACTCAGTAGCTATGTTCATGTACTGATGAGTCTGCAATCATGGTTTCCTGACTACTCAGTAGCTGTGTTCATGTACTGATGAGTCTGCAATCAGGTTTTCCTGACTACTCAGTAGCTATGGTCATGTACTGATTAGTCTGCAATCAGGTTTTCCTGACTACTGACTAGCTATGGTCATGCACTGATGAGTCTGCAATCATGGTTTCCTGACTACGCAGTAGCTATGTTCATGTACTGATGAGTCTGCAATCAGGATTTCCTGACTACTGAGTAGCTATGGTCATGCACTGATGAGTCTGCAATCATGGTTTCCTGACTACTCAGTAGCTATGTTCATGTACTGGTGAGTCTGCAATCAGGTTTTCCTGACTACTCAGTAACTATGGTCATGTACTGATAAGTCTGTACTCCTGGTTTCCTGACTACTGAGTAGCTATGGTCATGTACTGATAAGTCTGCAATCATGGTTTCCTGACTACTGAGTAGCTATGGTCATGCACCGATGAGTCGGCAATCAGAGTTTCCTGACTACTCAGTCGCTATGGTCATGTACTGATGAGTCTGCAACCATGGTTTCCTGACTACTCTCAGTAGCTATGTTCATGTACTGATGAGTCTGCAATCATGGTTTCCTGACCACTGAGTAGCTATGGTTATGCACTGATGAGTCTGCAATCAGTTTCCTGACTACTCAGTCGCTATGGTCATGTACTGATGAGTCTGAAATCAGGGTTAGCTGACTACTCTCAGTAGCTATGTTCATGTACTGATAAGTCTGCAATCATTGTTTCCTGACCACTCAGTAGCTATGGTCATGTACTGATGAGTCTGCAATCATGGTTTCCTGGCTACTCAGTAGCTATGGTCATGTACTGATGAGTCTGCAATCATGGTTTCCTGACTACTCAGTAGCTGTGTTCATGTACTGATGAGTCTGCATCCAGGTTTTCCTGACTACTCAGTAGCTATGTTCATGCACTTCTGAGTCTGCAATCATGGTTTCCTGACTACTCAGTAGCTATGGTCATGCACTGATGAGTCTACAATCAGAGTTTCCTGACTACTCAGTCGCTATGGTCATGTACTGATGAGTCTGCAACCATGGTTTCCTGACTACTCTTAGTAGCTATGTTCATGTACTGATGAGTCTGCAATCATGGTTTCCTGACTACTGAGTAGCTATGTTCATGTACTGATGAGTCTGCAATCATGGTATCCTGACTAATCTCAGTAGCTATGTTCATGTACTGATAAGTCTGCAATCATTGTTTCCTGACTACTCAGTAGCTATGTTCATGTACTGATGAGTCTGCAATCATGGTTTCCTTACCACTGAGTAGCTATGGTCATGTACTGATGAGTCTGAAATCAGGGTTAGCTGACTACTCTCAGTAGCTATGTTCATGTACTGATAAGTCTGCAATCATTGTTTCCTGGCTACTCAGTAGCTATGGTCATGTACTGATGAGTCTGCAATCATGGTGTCCTGCCTACTCAGTAGCTATGTTCATGTACTGATGAGTCTGCAATCAGGTTTTCCTGACTACTCAGTTGCTATGGTCATGTACTGATGAGTCTGCAAGCAGGGATTCCTGACCACTCAGTAGCTATGGGCATGTACTGATGAGTCTGCAATCATGGTTTCCTGACTACTCAGTAGCTATGTTCATGTCCTGATGAGTCTGCAATCATGGTTTCCTGACTACTCAGTTGCTATGGTCATGTACTGATGAGTCTGCAATCATGGTTTCCTGACTACTCAGTAGCTGTGTTCATGTACTGATGAGTCTGCAAGCAGGGATTCCTGACCACTCAGTAGCTATGGTCATGTACTGATGAGTCTGCAATCATGGTTTCCTGACTACTCAGTAGCTATGTTCATGTCCTGATGAGTCTGCAATCATGGTTTCCTGACTACTCAGTTGCTATGGTCATGTACTGATGAGTCTGCAATCATGGTTTCCTGACTACTGACTAGCTATGGTCATGCACTGATGAGTCTGCAATCATGGTTTCCTGACTACTCAGTAGCTATGTTCATGTACTGATGAGTCTGCAATCATGGTTTCCTGACTACTCAGTAGCTGTGTTCATGTACTGATGAGTCTGCAATCAGGTTTTCCTGACTACTCAGTAGCTATGGTCATGTACTGATTAGTCTGCAATCAGGTTTTCCTGACTACTGACTAGCTATGGTCATGCACTGATGAGTCTGCAATCATGGTTTCCTGACAACACAGTAGCTATGTTCATGTACTGATGAGTCTGCAATCATGGTTTCCTGACTACTCAGTAGCTATGTTCATGTACTGATGAGTCTGCAATCATGGTTTCCTGACTAGTCAGTAGCTGTGTTCATGTACTGATGAGTCTGCAATCAGGTTTTCCTGACTACTCAGTAGCTATGGTCATGTACTGATGAGTCTGCAATCAGGATTTCCTGACTACTGAGTAGCTATGGTCATGCACTGATGAGTCTGCAATCATGGTTTCCTGACTACTCAGTAGCTATGTTCATGTACTGGTGAGTCTGCAATCAGGATTTCCTGACTACTCAGTAACTATGGTCATGTACTGATAAGTCTGTACTCCTGGTTTCCTGACTACTGAGTAGCTATGGTCATGTACTGATAAGTCTGCAATCATGGTTTCCTGACTACTGAGTAGCTATGGTCATGCACCGATGAGTCTGCAATCAGAGTTTCCTGACTACTCAGTAGCAATGTTCATGTACTGATGAGTCTGCAATCATGGTTTCCTGACTACTCAGTAGCTATGTTCATGTACTGATGAGTCTGCAATCATGGTTTCCTGACTACTCAGTAGCTGTGTTCATGTACTGATGAGTCTGCAATCAGGTTTTCCTGACTACTCAGTAGCTATGGTCATGTACTGATTAGTCTGCAATCAGGTTTTCCTGACTACTGACTAGCTATGGTCATGCACTGATGAGTCTGCAATCATGGTTTCCTGACAACACAGTAGCTATGTTCATGTACTGATGAGTCTGCAATCATGGTTTCCTGACTACTCAGTAGCTATGTTCATGTACTGATGAGTCTGCAATCATGGTTTCCTGACTAGTCAGTAGCTGTGTTCATGTACTGATGAGTCTGCAATCAGGTTTTCCTGACTACTCAGTAGCTATGGTCATGTACTGATGAGTCTGCAATCAGGATTTCCTGACTACTGAGTAGCTATGGTCATGCACTGATGAGTCTGCAATCATGGTTTCCTGACTACTCAGTAGCTATGTTCATGTACTGGTGAGTCTGCAATCAGGATTTCCTGACTACTCAGTAACTATGGTCATGTACTGATAAGTCTGTACTCCTGGTTTCCTGACTACTGAGTAGCTATGGTCATGTACTGATAAGTCTGCAATCATGGTTTCCTGACTACTGAGTAGCTATGGTCATGCACCGATGAGTCTGCAATCAGAGTTTCCTGACTACTCAGTAGCAATGTTCATGTACTGATGAGTCTGCAATCATGGTTTCCTTACCACTGAGTAGCTATGGTTATGCACTGATGAGTCTGCAATCAGTTTCCTGACTACTCAGTCGCTATGGTCATGTACTGATGAGTCTGAAATCAGGGTTAGCTGACTACTCTCAGTAGCTATGTTCATGTACTGATAAGTCTGCAATCATTGTTTCCTGACCACTCAGTAGCTATGGTCATGTACTGATGAGTCTGCAATCATGGTTTCCTGGCTACTCAGTAGCTATGGTCATGTACTGATGAGTCTGCAATCATGGTTTTCTGACTACTCAGTAGCTATGTCCATGTACTGATGAGTCTGCAATCGTGATTTCCTGACTACTCAGTAGCTGTGTTCATGTAATGATGAGCCTGCAATCAGGTTTTCCTGACTACTCAGTAGCTATGGTCATGTACTGATTAGTCTGCAATCAGGTTTTCCTGACTACTGACTAGCTATGGTCATGCACTGATGAGTCTGCAATCATGGTTTCCTGACTACTCAGTAGCTATGTTCATGTACTGATGAGTCTGCAATCGTGATTTCCTGACTACTCAGTAGCTGTGTTCATGTACTGATGAGCCTGCAATCAGGTTTTCCTGACTACTCAGTAGCTATGGTCATGTACTGATTAGTCTGCAATCAGGTTTTCCTGACTACTGACTAGCTATGGTCATGCACTGATGAGTCTGCAATCATGGTTTCCTGACTACGCAGTAGCTATGTTCATGTACTGATGAGTCTGCAATCATGGTTTCCTGACTACTCAGTAGCTATGTTCATGTACTGATGAGTCTGCAATCATGGTTTCCTGACTACTCAGTAGCTGTGTTCATGTACTGATGAGTCTGCAATCAGGTTTTCCTGACTACTCAGTAGCTATGGTCATGTACTGATTAGTCTGCAATCAGGTTTTCCTGACTACTGACTAGCTATGGTCATGCACTGATGAGTCTGCAATCATGGTTTCCTGACTACACAGTAGCTATGTTCATGTACTGATGAGTCTGCAATCATGGTTTCCTGACTACTCAGTAGCTATGTTCATGTACTGATGAGTCTGCAATCATGGTTTCCTGACTAGTCAGTAGCTGTGTTCATGTACTGATGAGTCTGCAATCAGGTTTTCCTGACTACTCAGTAGCTATGGTCATGTACTGATGAGTCTGCAATCAGGATTTCCTGACTACTGAGTAGCTATGGTCATGCACTGATGAGTCTGCAATCATGGTTTCCTGACTACTCAGTAGCTATGTTCATGTACTGGTGAGTCTGCAATCAGGATTTCCTGACTACTCAGTAACTATGGTCATGTACTGATAAGTCTGTACTCCTGGTTTCCTGACTACTGAGTAGCTATGGTCATGTACTGATAAGTCTGCAATCATGGTTTCCTGACTACTGAGTAGCTATGGTCATGCACCGATGAGTCTGCAATCAGAGTTTCCTGACTACTCAGTCGCTATGGTCATGTACTGATGAGTCTGCAACCATGGTTTCCTGACTACTCTCAGTAGCTATGTTCATGTACTGATGAGTGTGCAATCATGGTTTCCTGACTACTGAGTAGCTATGTTCATGTACTGATGAGTCTGCAATCATGGTTTCCTGACCACTGAGTAGCTATGGTTATGCACTGATGAGTCTGCAATCAGTTTCCTGACTACTCAGTCGCTTTGGTCATGTACTGATGAGTCTGAAATCAGGGTTAGCTGACTACTCTCAGTAGCTATGTTCATGTACTGATAAGTCTGCAATCATTGTTTCCTGACCACTCAGTAGCTATGGTCATGTACTGATGAGTCTGCATCCAGGTTTTCCTGACTACTCAGTAGCTATGTTCATGCACTTCTGAGTCTGCAATCATGGTTTCCTGACTACTCAGTAGCTATGGTCATGCACTGATGAGTCTACAATCAGAGTTTACTGACTACTCAGTCGCTATGGTCATGTACTGATGAGTCTGCAACCATGGTTTCCTGACTACTCTCAGTAGCTATGTTCATGTACTGATGAGTCTGCAATCATGGTTTCCTGACCACTCAGTAGCTATGGTCATGTACTGATGAGTCTGCAATCATGGTATCCTGACTAAACTCAGTAGCTATGTTCATGTACTGATAAGTCTGCAATCATTGTTTCCTGACTACTCAGTAGCTATGTTCATGTACTGATGAGTCTGCAATCATGGTTTCCTGACTACTCAGTAGCTATGTTCATGTACTGGTGAGTCTGCAATCAGGATTTCCTGACTACTCAGTAACTATGGTCATGTACTGATAAGTCTGTACTCCTGGTTTCCTGACTACTGAGTAGCTATGGTCATGTACTGATAAGTCTGCAATCATGGTTTCCTGACTACTGAGTAGCTATGGTCATGCACCGATGAGTCTGCAATCAGAGTTTCCTGACTACTCAGTAGCAATGTTCATGTACTGATGAGTCTGCAATCATGGTTTCCTTACCACTGAGTAGCTATGGTTATGCACTGATGAGTCTGCAATCAGTTTCCTGACTACTCAGTCGCTATGGTCATGTACTGATGAGTCTGAAATCAGGGTTAGCTGACTACTCTCAGTAGCTATGTTCATGTACTGATAAGTCTGCAATCATTGTTTCCTGACCACTCAGTAGCTATGGTCATGTACTGATGAGTCTGCAATCATGGTTTCCTGGCTACTCAGTAGCTATGGTCATGTACTGATGAGTCTGCAATCATGGTTTCCTGACTACTCAGTAGCTATGTTCATGTACTGATGAGTCTGCAATCATGGTTTCCTGACTACTCAGTAGCTGTGTTCATGTACTGATGAGTCTGCAATCAGGGTTTCCTGACTACTCAGTAGCTATGGTCATGTACTGATTAGTCTGCAATCAGGTTTTCCTGACTACTGACTAGCTATGGTCATGCACTGATGAGTCTGCAATCATGGTTTCCTGACTACACAGTAGCTATGTTCATGTACTGATGAGTCTGCAATCATGGTTTCCTGACTACTCAGTAGCTATGTTCATGTACTGATGAGTCTGCAATCATGGTTTCCTGACTAGTCAGTAGCTGTGTTCATGTACTGATGAGTCTGCAATCAGGTTTTCCTGACTACTCAGTAGCTATGGTCATGTACTGATGAGTCTGCAATCAGGATTTCCTGACTACTGAGTAGCTATGGTCATGCACTGATGAGTCTGCAATCATGGTTTCCTGACTACTCAGTAGCTATGTTCATGTACTGGTGAGTCTGCAATCAGGATTTCCTGACTACTCAGTAACTATGGTCATGTACTGATAAGTCTGTACTCCTGGTTTCCTGACTACTGAGTAGCTATGGTCATGTACTGATAAGTCTGCAATCATGGTTTCCTGACTACTGAGTAGCTATGGTCATGCACCGATGAGTCTGCAATCAGAGTTTCCTGACTACTCAGTCGCTATGGTCATGTACTGATGAGTCTGCAACCATGGTTTCCTGACTACTCTCAGTAGCTATGTTCATGTACTGATGAGTGTGCAATCATGGTTTCCTGACTACTGAGTAGCTATGTTCATGTACTGATGAGTCTGCAATCATGGTTTCCTGACCACTGAGTAGCTATGGTTATGCACTGATGAGTCTGCAATCAGTTTCCTGACTACTCAGTCGCTTTGGTCATGTACTGATGAGTCTGAAATCAGGGTTAGCTGACTACTCTCAGTAGCTATGTTCATGTACTGATAAGTCTGCAATCATTGTTTCCTGACCACTCAGTAGCTATGGTCATGTACTGATGAGTCTGCATCCAGGTTTTCCTGACTACTCAGTAGCTATGTTCATGCACTTCTGAGTCTGCAATCATGGTTTCCTGACTACTCAGTAGCTATGGTCATGCACTGATGAGTCTACAATCAGAGTTTACTGACTACTCAGTCGCTATGGTCATGTACTGATGAGTCTGCAACCATGGTTTCCTGACTACTCTCAGTAGCTATGTTCATGTACTGATGAGTCTGCAATCATGGTTTCCTGACCACTCAGTAGCTATGGTCATGTACTGATGAGTCTGCAATCATGGTATCCTGACTAAACTCAGTAGCTATGTTCATGTACTGATAAGTCTGCAATCATTGTTTCCTGACTACTCAGTAGCTATGTTCATGTACTGATGAGTCTGCAATCATGGTTTCCTGACTACTCAGTAGCTATGTTCATGTACTGATGAGTCTGCAATCAGGATTTCCTGACTACTCAGTAACTATGGTCATGTACTGATAAGTCTGTACTCCTGGTTTCCTGACTACTGAGTAGCTATGGTCATGTACTGATGAGTCTGCAATCATGGTTTCCTGACTACTGAGTAGCTATGGTCATGCACCGATGAGTCTGCAATCAGAGTTTCCTGACTACTCAGTAGCAATGTTCATGTACTGATGAGTCTGCAATCATGGTTTCCTTACCACTGAGTAGCTATGGTTATGCACTGATGAGTCTGCAATCAGTTTCCTGACTACTCAGTCGCTATGGTCATGTACTGATGAGTCTGAAATCAGGGTTAGCTGACTACTCTCAGTAGCTATGTTCATGTACTGATAAGTCTGCAATCATTGTTTCCTGACCACTCAGTAGCTATGGTCATGTACTGATGAGTCTGCAATCATGGTTTCCTGGCTACTCAGTAGCTATGGTCATGTACTGATGAGTCTGCAATCATGGTTTTCTGACTACTCAGTAGCTATGTCCATGTACTGATGAGTCTGCAATCGTGATTTCCTGACTACTCAGTAGCTGTGTTCATGTACTGATGAGCCTGCAATCAGGTTTTCCTGACTACTCAGTAGCTATGGTCATGTACTGATTAGTCTGCAATCAGGTTTTCCTGACTACTGACTAGCTATGGTCATGCACTGATGAGTCTGCAATCATGGTTTCCTGACTACGCAGTAGCTATGTTCATGTACTGATGAGTCTGCAATCATGGTTTCCTGACTACTCAGTAGCTATGTTCATGTACTGATGAGTCTGCAATCATGGTTTCCTGACTACTCAGTAGCTGTGTTCATGTACTGATGAGTCTGCAATCAGGTTTTCCTGACTACTCAGTATCTATGGTCATGTACTGATTAGTCTGCAATCAGGTTTTCCTGACTACTGACTAGCTATGGTCATGCACTGATGAGTCTGCAATCATGGTTTCCTGACTACACAGTAGCTATGTTCATGTACTGATGAGTCTGCAATCATGGTTTCCTGACTACTCAGTAGCTATGTTCATGTACTGATGAGTCTGCAATCATGGTTTCCTGACTAGTCAGTAGCTGTGTTCATGTACTGATGAGTGTGCAATCATGGTTTCCTGACTACTGAGTAGCTATGTTCATGTACTGATGAGTCTGCAATCATGGTTTCCTGACCACTGAGTAGCTATGGTTATGCACTGATGAGTCTGCAATCAGTTTCCTGACTACTCAGTCGCTTTGGTCATGTACTGATGAGTCTGAAATCAGGGTTAGCTGACTACTCTCAGTAGCTATGTTCATGTACTGATAAGTCTGCAATCATTGTTTCCTGACCACTCAGTAGCTATGGTCATGTACTGATGAGTCTGCATCCAGGTTTTCCTGACTACTCAGTAGCTATGTTCATGCACTTCTGAGTCTGCAATCATGGTTTCCTGACTACTCAGTAGCTATGGTCATGCACTGATGAGTCTACAATCAGAGTTTACTGACTACTCAGTCGCTATGGTCATGTACTGATGAGTCTGCAACCATGGTTTCCTGACTACTCTCAGTAGCTATGTTCATGTACTGATGAGTCTGCAATCATGGTTTCCTGACCACTCAGTAGCTATGGTCATGTACTGATGAGTCTGCAATCATGGTATCCTGACTAAACTCAGTAGCTATGTTCATGTACTGATAAGTCTGCAATCATTGTTTCCTGACTACTCAGTAGCTATGTTCATGTACTGATGAGTCTGCAATCATGGTTTCCTTACCACTGAGTAGCTATGGTTATGCACTGATGAGTCTGCAATCAGTTTCCTGACTACTCAGTCGCTATGGTCATGTACTGATGAGTCTGAAATCAGGGTTAGCTGACTACTCTCAGTAGCTATGTTCATGTACTGATAAGTCTGCAATCATTGTTTCCTGACCACTCAGTAGCTATGGTCATGTACTGATGAGTCTGCAATCATGGTTTCCTGGCTACTCAGTAGCTATGGTCATGTACTGATGAGTCTGCAATCATGGTGTCCTGCCTACTCAGTAGCTATGTTCATGTACTGATGAGTCTGCAATCATGGTTTCCTGACTACTCAGTAGCTATGTTCATGTACTGATGAGTCTGCAATCATGGTTTCCTGACTAGTCAGTAGCTGTGTTCATGTACTGATGAGTCTGCAATCAGGTTTTCCTGACTACTCAGTAGCTATGGTCATGTACTGATGAGTCTGCAATCAGGATTTCCTGACTACTGAGTAGCTATGGTCATGCACTGATGAGTCTGCAATCATGGTTTCCTGACTACTCAGTAGCTATGTTCATGTACTGGTGAGTCTGCAATCAGGATTTCCTGACTACTCAGTAACTATGGTCATGTACTGATAAGTCTGTACTCCTGGTTTCCTGACTACTGAGTAGCTATGGTCATGTACTGATAAGTCTGCAATCATGGTTTCCTGACTACTGAGTAGCTATGGTCATGCACCGATGAGTCTGCAATCAGAGTTTCCTGACTACTCAGTCGCTATGGTCATGTACTGATGAGTCTGCAACCATGGTTTCCTGACTACTCTCAGTAGCTATGTTCATGTACTGATGAGTGTGCAATCATGGTTTCCTGACTACTGAGTAGCTATGTTCATGTACTGATGAGTCTGCAATCATGGTTTCCTGACCACTGAGTAGCTATGGTTATGCACTGATGAGTCTGCAATCAGTTTCCTGACTACTCAGTCGCTTTGGTCATGTACTGATGAGTCTGAAATCAGGGTTAGCTGACTACTCTCAGTAGCTATGTTCATGTACTGATAAGTCTGCAATCATTGTTTCCTGACCACTCAGTAGCTATGGTCATGTACTGATGAGTCTGCATCCAGGTTTTCCTGACTACTCAGTAGCTATGTTCATGCACTTCTGAGTCTGCAATCATGGTTTCCTGACTACTCAGTAGCTATGGTCATGCACTGATGAGTCTACAATCAGAGTTTACTGACTACTCAGTCGCTATGGTCATGTACTGATGAGTCTGCAACCATGGTTTCCTGACTACTCTCAGTAGCTATGTTCATGTACTGATGAGTCTGCAATCATGGTTTCCTGACCACTCAGTAGCTATGGTCATGTACTGATGAGTCTGCAATCATGGTATCCTGACTAAACTCAGTAGCTATGTTCATGTACTGATAAGTCTGCAATCATTGTTTCCTGACTACTCAGTAGCTATGTTCATGTACTGATGAGTCTGCAATCATGGTTTCCTTACCACTGAGTAGCTATGGTTATGCACTGATGAGTCTGCAATCAGTTTCCTGACTACTCAGTCGCTATGGTCATGTACTGATCAGTCTGAAATCAGGGTTAGCTGACTACTCTCAGTAGCTATGTTCATGTACTGATAAGTCTGCAATCATTGTTTCCTGACCACTCAGTAGCTATGGTCATGTACTGATGAGTCTGCATCCAGGTTTTCCTGACTACTCAGTAGCTATGTTCATGCACTTCTGAGTCTGCAATCATGGTTTCCTGACTACTCAGTAGCTATGGTCATGCACTGATGAGTCTACAATCAGAGTTTACTGACTACTCAGTCGCTATGGTCATGTACTGATGAGTCTGCAACCATGGTTTCCTGACTACTCTCAGTAGCTATGTTCATGTACTGATGAGTCTGCAATCATGGTTTCCTGACCACTCAGTAGCTATGGTCATGTACTGATGAGTCTGCAATCATGGTATCCTGACTAAACTCAGTAGCTATGTTCATGTACTGATAAGTCTGCAATCATTGTTTCCTGACTACTCAGTAGCTATGTTCATGTACTGATGAGTCTGCAATCATGGTTTCCTTACCACTGAGTAGCTATGGTTATGCACTGATGAGTCTGCAATCAGTTTCCTGACTACTCAGTCGCTATGGTCATGTACTGATGAGTCTGAAATCAGGGTTAGCTGACTACTCTCAGTAGCTATGTTCATGTACTGATAAGTCTGCAATCATTGTTTCCTGACCACTCAGTAGCTATGGTCATGTACTGATGAGTCTGCAATCATGGTTTCCTGGCTACTCAGTAGCTATGGTCATGTACTGATGAGTCTGCAATCATGGTGTCCTGCCTACTCAGTAGCTATGTTCATGTACTGATGAGTCTGCAATCAGGTTTTCCTGACTACTGAGTAGCTATGGTCATGCACTTCTGAGTCTGCAATCATGGTTTCCTGACTACTCAGTAGCTATGGTCATGCACTGATGAGTCTGCAATCAGAGTTTCCTGACTACTCAGTCGCTATGGTCATGTACTGATGAGTCTGCAACCATGGTTTCCTGACTACTCTCAGTAGCTATGTTCATGTACTGATGAGTCTGCAATCATGGTTTCCTGACTACTGAGTAGCTATGTCCATGTACTGATGAGTCTGCAATCATGGTATCCTGACTAATCTCAGTAGCTATGTTCATGTACTGATAAGTCTGCAATCATTGTTTCCTGACTACTCAGTAGCTATGGTCATGTACTGATGAGTCTGCAATCATGGTGTCCTGCCTACTCAGTAGCTATGTTCATGTACTGATGAGTCTGCAATCAGGTTTTCCTGACTACTGAGTAGCTATGGTCATGCACTTCTGAATCTGCAATCATGGTTTCCTGACTACTCAGTAGCTATGGTCATGCACTGATGAGTCTGCAATCAGAGTTTCCTGACTATTCAGTCGCTATGGTCATGTACTGATGAGTCTGAAATCAGGGTTAGCTGACTACTCTCAGTAGCTATGTTCATGTACTGATAAGTCTGCAATCATTGTTTCCTGACCACTCAGTAGCTATGGTCATGTACTGATGAGTCTGCAATCATGGTTTCCTGGCTACTCAGTAGCTATGGTCATGTACTGATGAGTCTGCAATCATGGTGTCCTGCCTACTCAGTAGCTATGTTCAAGTACCGATGAGTCTGCAATCAGGTTTTCCTGACTACTGAGTAGCTATGGTCATGCACTTCTGAGTCTGCAATCATGGTTTCCTGACTACTCAGTAGCTATGGTCATGCACTGATGAGTCTGCAATCAGAGTTTCCTGACTACTCAGTCGCTATGGTCATGTACTGATGAGTCTGCAACCATGGTTTCCTGACTACTCTCAGTAGCTATGTTCATGTACTGATGAGTCTGCAATCATGGTTTCCTGACCACTCAGTAGCTATGTTCATGTACTGATGAGTCTGCAATCATGGTAACCTGACTACTGAGTAGCTATGGTCATGCACTTCTGAGTCTGCAATCATGGTAACCTGACTAATCTCAATAGCTATGTTCATGCACTGATGCGTCTGCAATCAGAGTTTCCTGACTATTCAGTCGCTATGGTCATGTACTGATGAGTCTTCAACCATGGTTTCCTGACTACTCTCAGTAGCTATGTTCATGTACTGATGAGTCTGCAATCATGGTTTCCTGACTACTGAGTAGCTATGTTCATGTACTGATGAGTCTGCAATCATGGTATCCTGACTAATCTCAGTAGCTATGTTCATGTACTGATAAGTCTGCAATCATTGTTTCCTGACTACTCAGTAGCTATGGTCATGTACTGATGAGTCTGCAATCATGGTGTCCTGCCTACTCAGTAGCTATGGTCATGTACTGATGAGTCTGCAATCATGGTTTCTTGACTACTCAGTAGCTATGTTCATGTACTGATGAGTCTGCAATCATGGTTTCCTGACTACTCAGTAGCTGTGTTCATGTACTGATGAGTCTGCAATCAGGTTTTCCTGACTACTCAGTAGCTATGGTCATGTACTGATTAGTCTGCAATCAGGTTTTCCTGACTACTGACTAGCTATGTTCATGTACTGATGAGTCTGCAATCATGGTTTCCTGACTACTCAGTAGCTGTGTTCATGTACTGATGAGTCTGCAATCAGGTTTTCCTGACTACTCAGTAGCTATGGTCATGTACTGATGAGTCTGCAATCAGGATTTCCTGACTACTGAGTAGCTATGGTCATGCACTGATGAGTCTGCAATCATGGTTTCCTGACTACTCAGTAGCTATGTTCATGTACTGGTGAGTCTGCAATCAGGTTTTCCTGACTACTCAGTAACTATGGTCATGTACTGATAAGTCTGTACTCCTGGTTTCCTGACTACTGAGTAGCTATGGTCATGTACTGATAAGTCTGTAATCATGGTTTCCTGACTACTGAGTAGCTATGGTCATGCACCGATGAGTCTGCAATCAGAGTTTCCTGACTACTCAGTCGCTATGGTCATGTACTGATGAGTCTGCAACCATGGTTTCCTGACTACTCTCAGTAGCTATGTTCATGTACTGATGAGTGTGCAATCATGGTTTCCTGACTACTGAGTAGCTATGTTCATGTACTGATGAGTCTGCAATCATGGTTTCCTGACCACTGAGTAGCTATGGTTATGCACTGATGAGTCTGCAATCAGTTTCCTGACTACTCAGTCGCTTTGGTCATGTACTGATGAGTCTGAAATCAGGGTTAGCTGACTACTCTCAGTAGCTATGTTCATGTACTGATAAGTCTGCAATCATTGTTTCCTGACCACTCAGTAGCTATGGTCATGTACTGATGAGTCTGCATCCAGGTTTTCCTGACTACTCAGTAGCTATGTTCATGCACTTCTGAGTCTGCAATCATGGTTTCCTGACTACTCAGTAGCTATGGTCATGCACTGATGAGTCTACAATCAGAGTTTACTGACTACTCAGTCGCTATGGTCATGTACTGATGAGTCTGCAACCATGGTTTCCTGACTACTCTCAGTAGCAATGTTCATGTACTGATGAGTCTGCAATCATGGTTTCCTGACCACTCAGTAGCTATGGTCATGTACTGATGAGTCTGCAATCATGGTATCCTGACTAAACTCAGTAGCTATGTTCATGTACTGATAAGTCTGCAATCATTGTTTCCTGACTACTCAGTAGCTATGTTCATGTACTGATGAGTCTGCAATCATGGTTTCCTTACCACTGAGTGGCTATCGTTATGCACTGATGAGTCTGCAATCAGTTTCCTGACCACTCAGTAGCTATGTTCATGTACTGATAAGTCTGCAATCATTGTTTCCTGACCACTCAGTAGCTATGGTCATGTACTGATGAGTCTGCAATCATGGTTTCCTGGCTACTCAGTAGCTATGGTCATGTACTGATGAGTCTGCAATCATGGTGTCCTGCCTACTCAGTAGCTATGTTCATGTACTGATGAGTCTGCAATCAGGTTTTCCTGACTACTGAGTAGCTATGGTCATGCACTTCTGAGTCTGCAATCATGGTTTCCTGACTACTCAGTAGCTATGGTCATGCACTGATGAGTCTGCAATCAGAGTTTCCTGACTACTCAGTCGCTATGGTCATGTACTGATGAGTCTGCAACCATGGTTTCCTGACTACTCTCAGTAGCTATGTTCATGTACTGATGAGTCTGCAATCATGGTTTCCTGACTACTGAGTAGCTATGTTCATGTACTGATGAGTCTGCAATCATGGTAACCTGACTACTGAGTAGCTATGGTCATGCACTTCTGAGTCTGCAATCATGGTAACCTGACTAATCTCAATAGCTATGTTCATGCACTGATGCGTCTGCAATCAGAGTTTCCTGACTATTCAGTCGCTATGGTCATGTACTGATGAGTCTTCAACCATGGTTTCCTGACTACTCTCAGTAGCTATGTTCATGTACTGATGAGTCTGCAATCATGGTTTCCTGACTACTGAGTAGCTATGTTCATGTACTGATGAGTCTGCAATCATGGTATCCTGACTAATCTCAGTAGCTATGTTCATGTACTGATAAGTCTGCAATCATTGTTTCCTGACTACTCAGTAGCTATGGTCATGTACTGATGAGTCCGCAATCATGGTGTCCTGCCTACTCAGTAGCTATGGTCATGTACTGATGAGTCTGCAATCATGGTTTCTTGACTACTCAGTAGCTATGTTCATGTACTGATGAGTCTGCAATCATGGTTTCCTGACCTCTCAGTAGCTGTGTTCATGTACTGATGAGTCTGCAATCAGGTTTTCCTGACTACTCAGTAGCTATGGTCATGTACTGATTAGTCTGCAATCAGGTTTTCCTGACTACTGACTAGCTATGGTCATGCACTGATGAGTCTGCAATCATGGTTTCCTGACTACACAGTAGCTATGTTCATGTACTGATGAGTCTGCAATCATGGTTTCCTGACTACTCAGTAGCTATGTTCATGTACTGATGAGTCTGCAATCATGGTTTCCTGACTACTCAGTAGCTGTGTTCATGTACTGATGAGTCTGCAATCAGGTTTTCCTGACTACTCAGTAGCTATGGTCATGTACTGATGAGTCTGCAATCAGGATTTCCTGACTACTGAGTAGCTATGGTCATGCACTGATGAGTCTGCAATCATGGTTTCCTGACTACTCAGTAGCTATGTTCATGTACTGGTGAGTCTGCAATCAGGTTTTCCTGACTACTCAGTAACTATGGTCATGTACTGATAAGTCTGTACTCCTGGTTTCCTGACTACTGAGTAGCTATGGTCATGTACTGATAAGTCTGTAATCATGGTTTCCTGACTACTGAGTAGCTATGGTCATGCACCGATGAGTCTGCAATCAGAGTTTCCTGACTACTCAGTCGCTATGGTCATGTACTGATGAGTCTGCAACCATGGTTTCCTGACTACTCTCAGTAGCTATGTTCATGTACTGATGAGTGTGCAATCATGGTTTCCTGACTACTGAGTAGCTATGTTCATGTACTGATGAGTCTGCAATCATGGTTTCCTGACCACTGAGTAGCTATGGTTATGCACTGATGAGTCTGCAATCAGTTTCCTGACTACTCAGTCGCTTTGGTCATGTACTGATGAGTCTGAAATCAGGGTTAGCTGACTACTCTCAGTAGCTATGTTCATGTACTGATAAGTCTGCAATCATTGTTTCCTGACCACTCAGTAGCTATGGTCATGTACTGATGAGTCTGCATCCAGGTTTTCCTGACTACTCAGTAGCTATGTTCATGCACTTCTGAGTCTGCAATCATGGTTTCCTGACTACTCAGTAGCTATGGTCATGCACTGATGAGTCTACAATCAGAGTTTACTGACTACTCAGTCGCTATGGTCATGTACTGATGAGTCTGCAACCATGGTTTCCTGACTACTCTCAGTAGCTATGTTCATGTACTGATGAGTCTGCAATCATGGTTTCCTGACCACTCAGTAGCTATGGTCATGTACTGATGAGTCTGCAATCATGGTATCCTGACTAAACTCAGTAGCTATGTTCATGTACTGATAAGTCTGCAATCATTGTTTCCTGACTACTCAGTAGCTATGTTCATGTACTGATGAGTCTGCAATCATGGTTTCCTTACCACTGAGTAGCTACCGTTATGCACTGATGAGTCTGCAATCAGTTTCCTGACCACTCAGTAGCTATGTTCATGTACTGATAAGTCTGCAATCATTGTTTCCTGACCACTCAGTAGCTATGGTCATGTACTGATGAGTCTGCAATCATGGTTTCCTGGCTACTCAGTAGCTATGGTCATGTACTGATGAGTCTGCAATCATGGTGTCCTGCCTACTCAGTAGCTATGTTCATGTACTGATGAGTCTGCAATCAGGTTTTCCTGACTACTGAGTAGCTATGGTCATGCACTTCTGAGTCTGCAATCATGGTTTCCTGACTACTCAGTAGCTATGGTCATGCACTGATGAGTCTGCAATCAGAGTTTCCTGACTACTCAGTCGCTATGGTCATGTACTGATGAGTCTGCAACCATGGTTTCCTGACTACTCTCAGTAGCTATGTTCATGTACTGATGAGTCTGCAATCATGGTTTCCTGACTACTGAGTAGCTATGTCCATGTACTGATGAGTCTGCAATCATGGTATCCTGACTAATCTCAGTAGCTATGTTCATGTACTGATAAGTCTGCAATCATTGTTTCCTGACTACTCAGTAGCTATGGTCATGTACTGATGAGTCTGCAATCATGGTGTCCTGCCTACTCAGTAGCTATGTTCATGTACTGATGAGTCTGCAATCAGGTTTTCCTGACTACTGAGTAGCTATGGTCATGCACTTCTGAATCTGCAATCATGGTTTCCTGACTACTCAGTAGCTATGGTCATGCACTGATGAGTCTGCAATCAGAGTTTCCTGACTATTCAGTCGCTATGGTCATGTACTGATGAGTCTGAAATCAGGGTTAGCTGACTACTCTCAGTAGCTATGTTCATGTACTGATAAGTCTGCAATCATTGTTTCCTGACCACTCAGTAGCTATGGTCATGTACTGATGAGTCTGCAATCATGGTTCTGGCTACTCAGTAGCTATGGTCATGTACTGATGAGTCTGCAATCATGGTGTCCTGCCTACTCAGTAGCTATGTTCAAGTACCGATGAGTCTGCAATCAGGTTTTCCTGACTACTGAGTAGCTATGGTCATGCACTTCTGAGTCTGCAATCATGGTTTCCTGACTACTCAGTAGCTATGTTCATGTACTGATGAGTCTGCAATCATGGTTTCCTGACTACTCAGTAGCTATGTTCATGTACTGATGAGTCTGCAATCATGGTTTCCTGACTACTCAGTAGCTGTGTTCATGTACTGATGAGTCTGCAATCAGGTTTTCCTGACTACTCAGTAGCTATGGTCATGTACTGATGAGTCTGCAATCAGGATTTCCTGACTACTGAGTAGCTATGGTCATGCACTGATGAGTCTGCAATCATGGTTTCCTGACTACTCAGTAGCTATGTTCATGTACTGGTGAGTCTGCAATCAGGTTTTCCTGACTACTCAGTAACTATGGTCATGTACTGATAAGTCTGTACTCCTGGTTTCCTGACTACTGAGTAGCTATGGTCATGTACTGATAAGTCTGTAATCATGGTTTCCTGACTACTGAGTAGCTATGGTCATGCACCGATGAGTCTGCAATCAGAGTTTCCTGACTACTCAGTCGCTATGGTCATGTACTGATGAGTCTGCAACCATGGTTTCCTGACTACTCTCAGTAGCTATGTTCATGTACTGATGAGTGTGCAATCATGGTTTCCTGACTACTGAGTAGCTATGTTCATGTACTGATGAGTCTGCAATCATGGTTTCCTGACCACTGAGTAGCTATGGTTATGCACTGATGAGTCTGCAATCAGTTTCCTGACTACTCAGTCGCTTTGGTCATGTACTGATGAGTCTGAAATCAGGGTTAGCTGACTACTCTCAGTAGCTATGTTCATGTACTGATAAGTCTGCAATCATTGTTTCCTGACCACTCAGTAGCTATGGTCATGTACTGATGAGTCTGCATCCAGGTTTTCCTGACTACTCAGTAGCTATGTTCATGCACTTCTGAGTCTGCAATCATGGTTTCCTGACTACTCAGTAGCTATGGTCATGCACTGATGAGTCTACAATCAGAGTTTACTGACTACTCAGTCGCTATGGTCATGTACTGATGAGTCTGCAACCATGGTTTCCTGACTACTCTCAGTAGCTATGTTCATGTACTGATGAGTCTGCAATCATGGTTTCCTGACTACTGAGTAGCTATGTCCATGTACTGATGAGTCTGCAATCATGGTATCCTGACTAATCTCAGTAGCTATGTTCATGTACTGATAAGTCTGCAATCATTGTTTCCTGACTACTCAGTAGCTATGGTCATGTACTGATGAGTCTGCAATCATGGTGTCCTGCCTACTCAGTAGCTATGGTCATGCACTGATGAGTCTGCAATCAGAGTTTCCTGACTACTCAGTCGCTATGGTCATGTACTGATGAGTCTGCAACCATGGTTTCCTGACTACTCTCAGTAGCTATGTTCATGTACTGATGAGTCTGCAATCAGGTTTTCCTGACTACTGAGTAGCTATGGTCATGTACTGATGAGTCTGCAACCATGGTTTCCTGACTACTCTCAGTAGCTATGTTCATGTACTGATGAGTCTGCAATCATGGTTTCCTGACTACTGAGTAGCTATGTCCATGTACTGATGAGTCTGCAATCATGGTATCCTGACTAATCTCAGTAGCTATGTTCATGTACTGATAAGTCTGCAATCATTGTTTCCTGACTACTCAGTAGCTATGGTCATGTACTGATGAGTCTGCAATCATGGTGTCCTGCCTACTCAGTAGCTATGGTCATGCACTGATGAGTCTGCAATCAGAGTTTCCTGACTACTCAGTCGCTATGGTCATGTACTGATGAGTCTGCAACCATGGTTTCCTGACTACTCTCAGTAGCTATGTTCATGTACTGATGAGTCTGCAATCATGGTTTCCTGACTACTGAGTAGCTATGTCCATGTACTGATGAGTCTGCAACCATGGTTTCCTGACTACTCTCAGTAGCTATGTTCATGTACTGATAAGTCTGCAATCATTGTTTCCTGACTACTCAGTAGCTATGGTCATGTACTGATGAGTCTGCAATCATGGTGTCCTGCCTACTCAGTAGCTATGGTCATGCACTGATGAGTCTGCAATCAGAGTTTCCTGACTACTCAGTCGCTATGGTCATGTACTGATGAGTCTGCAACCATGGTTTCCTGACTACTCTCAGTAGCTATGTTCATGTACTGATGAGTCTGCAATCAGGTTTTCCTGACTACTGAGTAGCTATGGTCATGTACTGATGAGTCTGCAACCATGGTTTCCTGACTACTCTCAGTAGCTATGTTCATGTACTGATGAGTCTGCAATCATGGTTTCCTGACTACTGAGTAGCTATGTCCATGTACTGATGAGTCTGAAATCATGGTATCCTGACTAATCTCAGTAGCTATGTTCATGTACTGATAAGTCTGCAATCATTGTTTCCTGACTACTCAGTAGCTATGGTCATGTACTGATGAGTCTGCAATCATGGTGTCCTGCCTACTCAGTAGCTATGGTCATGCACTGATGAGTCTGCAATCAGAGTTTCCTGACTACTCAGTCGCTATGGTCATGTACTGATGAGTCTGCAACCATGGTTTCCTGACTACTCTCAGTAGCTATGTTCATGTACTGATGAGTCTGCAATCATGGTTTCCTGACTACTGAGTAGCTATGTCCATGTACTGATGAGTCTGCAATCATGGTATCCTGACTAATCTCAGTAGCTATGTTCATGTACTGATAAGTCTGCAATCATTGTTTCCTGACTACTCAGTAGCTATGGTCATGTACTGATGAGTCTGCAATCATGGTGTCCTGCCTACTCAGTAGCTATGTTCATGTACTGATGAGTCTGCAATCAGGTTTTCCTGACTACTGAGTAGCTATGGTCATGCACTTCTGAATCTGCAATCATGGTTTCCTGACTACTCAGTAGCTATGGTCATGCACTTCTGAATCTGCAATCATGGTTTCCTGACTACTCAGTAGCTATGGTCATGTACTGATGAGTCTGAAATCAGGGTTAGCTGACTACTCTCAGTAGCTATGTTCATGTACTGATAAGTCTGCAATCATTGTTTCCTGACCACTCAGTAGCTATGGTCATGTACTGATGAGTCTGCAATCATGGTTCTGGCTACTCAGTAGCTATGGTCATGTACTGATGAGTCTGCAATCATGGTTCTGGCTACTCAGTAGCTATGGTCATGTACTGATGAGTCTGCAATCATGGTGTCCTGCCTACTCAGTAGCTATGTTCAAGTACCGATGAGTCTGCAATCAGGTTTTCCTGACTACTGAGTAGCTATGGTCATGCACTTCTGAGTCTGCAATCATGGTTTCCTGACTACTCAGTAGCTATGTTCATGTACTGATGAGTCTGCAATCATGGTTTCCTGACTACTCAGTAGCTATGTTCATGTACTGATGAGTCTGCAATCATGGTTTCCTGACTACTCAGTAGCTGTGTTCATGTACTGATGAGTCTGCAATCAGGTTTTCCTGACTACTCAGTAGCTATGGTCATGTACTGATGAGTCTGCAATCAGGATTTCCTGACTACTGAGTAGCTATGGTCATGCACTGATGAGTCTGCAATCATGGTTTCCTGACTACTCAGTAGCTATGTTCATGTACTGGTGAGTCTGCAATCAGGTTTTCCTGACTACTCAGTAACTATGGTCATGTACTGATAAGTCTGTACTCCTGGTTTCCTGACTACTGAGTAGCTATGGTCATGTACTGATAAGTCTGTAATCATGGTTTCCTGAGTACTGAGTAGCTATGGTCATGCACCGATGAGTCTGCAATCAGAGTTTCCTGACTACTCAGTCGCTATGGTCATGTACTGATGAGTCTGCAACCATGGTTTCCTGACTACTCTCAGTAGCTATGTTCATGTACTGATGAGTGTGCAATCATGGTTTCCTGACTACTGAGTAGCTATGTTCATGTACTGATGAGTCTGCAATCATGGTTTCCTGACCACTGAGTAGCTATGGTTATGCACTGATGAGTCTGCAATCAGTTTCCTGACTACAAAGTCGCTTTGGTCATGTACTGATGAGTCTGAAATCAGGGTTAGCTGACTACTCTCAGTAGCTATGTTCATGTACTGATAAGTCTG
This sequence comes from Chaetoderma sp. LZ-2023a, assembly GCA_034401795.1. Classification (NCBI taxonomy): domain Eukaryota; kingdom Metazoa; phylum Mollusca; class Caudofoveata; order Chaetodermatida; family Chaetodermatidae; genus Chaetoderma; species Chaetoderma sp. LZ-2023a. Next base: position 2,852,351 of record CM067362.1, read on the forward strand.
CAATCATTGTTTCCTGACCACTCAGTAGCTATGGTCATGTACTGATGAGTCTGCATCCAGGTTTTCCTGACTACTCAGTAGCTATGTTCATGCACTTCTGAGTCTGCAATCATGGTTTCCTGACTACTCAGTAGCTATGGTCATGCACTGATGAGTCTACAATCAGAGTTTACTGACTACTCAGTCGCTATGGTCATGTACTGATGAGTCTGCAACCATGGTTTCCTGACTACTCTCAGTAGCTATGTTCATGTACTGATGAGTCTGCAATCATGGTTTCCTGACTACTGAGTAGCTATGTCCATGTACTGATGAGTCTGCAATCATGGTATCCTGACTAATCTCAGTAGCTATGTTCATGTACTGATAAGTCTGCAATCATTGTTTCCTGACTACTCAGTAGCTATGGTCATGTACTGATGAGTCTGCAATCATGGTGTCCTGCCTACTCAGTAGCTATGTTCATGTACTGATGAGTCTGCAATCAGGTTTTCCTGACTACTGAGTAGCTATGGTCATGCACTTCTGAATCTGCAATCATGGTTTCCTGACTACTCAGTAGCTATGGTCATGCACTGATGAGTCTGCAATCAGAGTTTCCTGACTATTCAGTCGCTATGGTCATGTACTGATGAGTCTGAAATCAGGGTTAGCTGACTACTCTCAGTAGCTATGTTCATGTACTGATAAGTCTGCAATCATTGTTTCCTGACCACTCAGTAGCTATGGTCATGTACTGATGAGTCTGCAATCATGGTTCTGGCTACTCAGTAGCTATGGTCATGTACTGATGAGTCTGCAATCATGGTGTCCTGCCTACTCAGTAGCTATGTTCAAGTACCGATGAGTCTGCAATCAGGTTTTCCTGACTACTGAGTAGCTATGGTCATGCACTTCTGAGTCTGCAATCATGGTTTCCTGACTACTGAGTAGCTATGTTCATGTACTGATGAGTCTGCAATCATGGTTTCCTGACTACTCAGTAGCTATGTTCATGTACTGATGAGTCTGCAATCATGGTTTCCTGACTACTCAGTAGCTGTGTTCATGTACTGATGAGTCTGCAATCAGGTTTTCCTGACTACTCAGTAGCTATGGTCATGTACTGATGAGTCTGCAATCAGGATTTCCTGACTACTGAGTAGCTATGGTCATGCACTGATGAGTCTGCAATCATGGTTTCCTGACTACTCAGTAGCTATGTTCATGTACTAACATCGTCGTGTCGTG